>VFFE01008255.1:1071948-1279531 GCA_008921705.1 Burhinus oedicnemus | reverse complement strand
TTTACTGGTGTTTTTTTTTTTTTTTTTTTTTTTTTTTATAATCTCAACAAAACAGGGATCAGAAATGGAAAAGGAAACTTCAACAATGCAGCCTGGCCCCTGGGGACGCAAGGCTGATTAATGCACAATTTTATGGCTCATTTGTAAAAAGGGAAACTCTAACAGAGTACTTTGTTTACTTTGTCCATATGATTCATATCAGCATTTCCGGAAGGGGAAAAAAAAATAAAAAAGTTTGAATGTCTTGAATAGCTTGGGAAAATAAGCAAATAGCTTATGGACATCTGCAATGAAGAATACAAACTACTGGAAGATTTATTACAAACATT
Source organism: Burhinus oedicnemus (assembly GCA_008921705.1). NCBI lineage: Eukaryota > Metazoa > Chordata > Aves > Charadriiformes > Burhinidae > Burhinus > Burhinus oedicnemus. Next base: position 1,279,202 of record VFFE01008255.1, on the reverse strand, counting down.
GCATGTACTAGAATGGTGGGACTCCAGCAGATTTTCCTTTAAACTCATATTCTTCCTATCAATTTAATCCTAAATGATACTTCGGAGGTTAAGGATGAGTTTCCCTCCTCTGAGTGGAGTAGTGTTTACAGACTTACAGACCTGCTGCTGGTTTTTGGGGTTTAATGACTCTTTGGGGACTATCTGTGTTTCTTTGTGTGCTTGAGGTACTATGGTTTGATTTGCAGCACTGTTGACTCAGTCTGGAATTAGAACAGCCACCACATGCAATTCTGCATTTCTGGAGGTCAGTAAATAAGTTTAAGAGGCTCTGGCTTCTTATTTTCAAAGTTTTGATTGATCCTTACCCATTCCAAATCCCCTGGCCCCCTGCCCCTCCTCCCCCCTCCCCCCCCCAAAAAAAAAAGAAAAAGGGAAAACAGATAGAAAAAGTTAGATTAACCTCTGCCAAATTGTACAGAGAGTGGCTGTCTTTGGCACTGAACTGATAGGCCTGTGACTTTTGGATTGTTTTCCTATGTATTATGGCTATCATGAGATGTCACCTGACTGGGAATCACACACTGGAAAGAGAAAAAGGTGAAAGAGAAAAATCAGAAACAAAGAAGAGCAGACAAGGAGGGATGAGCTGGGAGAATGCTGGTAAAATGAACAGAAGTATCAAATACCTCCTAGATTTTGCAAAAAATAGCAAGCAAATGATTTAAAACTCAGAGGAGGATAGTCTCTTTTAAAGTACACAAAGATCTATATATGAATGTATACAAACATACATTACATACATTTGGTGAGGCTCGAAACAATAGAAGTGCACTGGAGTGAAAAGCTGCATTGAAACTTTTCTGCTTAACACCACCACCCCCTGCATCATGGATGTTAGAGTTAGTTTAATGTTACAGTTATCAGTCATGAGATTTGCTTCTCTTTTGATATATGCACATAAGCTACATTTACTTTGGTGAGAAGTTGAAGAGAATCCCAAGGTAAATGTGAAACCTGTAATAAATACATTCTCAGTAAATGTACACAGAAACTTGATACTTTACAGATGCCTTTATTTTTCATAGATACTAGGTGTGATTGGCATGTTTTCACAGAACAATTGAGGTTGCAAGGGATGCTCAGAGATTGTCTGCTCCAACTCCCCTGCTCTAAGCAGGGTCAGCTACAGTAGGTTGCCCATACCCAGTCAGGGTTTTGATTATCTCCAAGGATTGAGGCTCCACAACGTCTCTGGACAGCCTGTTCCACTGTTTGGCCACCCTCACAGAAAAAGTGTTCTCTTGTTTGAATGGAACTTCCTGTACTTCAATTTGTGCCTGTTGCATCCTGTTTTGATACCTGTCACTGGGTATTACTAAGAAGAGCCTGACTCCATCTTCTTAATCCCCCCCGTCAGGTGTTTACGCACATTGATAAGTTCCCCCCAGCTTTGTCTTCTCCAGACTGAACAACCCCAACCCTCTCAGCCTCTCCTCATCTATCAGATGCTGCAACCCCTTATAATCATCTTTGTGGTCCTCTGCTGCACCTGCTCCTGTGTGTCCCTGTCTCTTCTGTCCTGGGAAACCCAGCACTGGGCACAGCGCTCCATATTTCTGCTGGCAGCTGCTTATCCTAATGCAGCCTAGGAGGCTGTTTCCGCCTTTGCTGTAAAGGTATACTGCTGGCTTGTGGTCAGCTTAGTGTCCACTAGGAGCTGCAGATCTTTTTCTGCAAACCTGTTTTCCAGCCAGTCAGTCCCCAGCATGTTCTGGTGCAGGGAGTTATTGTTCCCCAGGGGAAAGACTTTGCACGTCTGTTTGTTGAACTTCATGAGGCTCCTGTTGGCCCATTTCTCCAGCCTGTCCCAGTGCCTCTCTATGGCAGCACAACCAGCTGCCACTCTTTCTAGTTGCATATCATCTGAAAATTTGCAGATGTTGCACTCTGTTCCACCATACAGGTCATTTATGAAGATGTTAAAGTGTGGGCCCCACCAGTGACCCCAGCCATGGCATACACCACTAGTGACTGGCCTCCAGCTGGGCTTTGTGCCACTGATCACAACTCTGAGCCAGGCAGGGCAGCTCGTTTTCAGTCCATCTCACTGTCCATTTATCGAATCCATACTTCATCTTTTGTCTGTAAGGATATTATGGGAGACAGTGTCAAAAGCTTTGCAGAAGTCAAAATAATCAATATCCATGGCGCTGCCTTCATCCTCTGAGCTAGTCGTGTCATCGTAGAATGCTGTCAGGTTGGTCAGGCATGATTTCCCTTTCATAAATCTGTCTGATTTCACCAGGGGCTATAGTTACATTTTTAATATTGTTACAAAACAAACCAGAGAAGCATAGGAGATGGGGTTAAATCAGGAAGCTTACATCTAATTTTAAATTCTGGCATATGGATTCTCTACCTGAAGCTCAAATCAGTGGTGTCACACACAGAACCTCCTATAGACAATATCCTAAGAGGATCTGAGATATGTGTATCTTTGACTTCATACCCAACACAACTGAGAGCTCGTACCTGACTTTCATATTGTGTTTTATTTCACAGTGTTAAATGAACACCACCGCTGAGACGTACTAAATGTATGTCTTCCCAGCCCTTTCATGACCTATGGTCTCCCTTGCCCCTTGAGTTTTGGGGCTGCCTTACCAACTGATATGTGTGGTATTTGCTTTCTTGTAAGGCCATCCTGTCTTACTAGACCTCTACACTTTTCTATTTAGCCTAATTTTGTATATGTTTGAATAGTGAATTCCTTAGTCTCTTGGCAGACAATTTAATTGGTTAATTGAGCTCTGTTACTCTTTCATGCAACAATCTTAGTTGCCTTTGAGGGGTTGTCCCTGTCTGTTGTAGTCTTGAACATTGTGGAGATTTTGGCATTGATGAAATGCTTTTGGCCAGACTGGATGTGTGTTATTTACTCCTATTTCTTCAGAGGCAATTATTCAAAGGTTGACTGTAACATCAAACAGAATAACCAACCTACAAATGCTTCTGATCAGTTTGTAGCTATCTGACAATGCTGGGCTTAGTGACATGTGCATATTATTGGGCACAAGCCATTGAGCTCTGGAGGGGATTCAGAGCCAGAAGTCGGCAGCCTAAATGGATTGGCCAGAAGACAGGAACTGAGCATTTTAAATCTCCACTCAACAGTGTGTGCTGTGAGTGCCTGTGAAAATCTGGCCCTCCATATTTTCATGGGCATTTTAATGCCTTGGGGTGCCATTTTTTAGAACAGAATAACAGGAAGTCTGTGTTTCTCATCATCTTTCAGTTGCTAGATATTGGAAGTATCTTGAGGACAAGATCTCCTGTTGTTTCTACCTCATAAGGGATTTTTTGAGGCAAACACTTTCTTGGAAAAACATGGACCCATACACAAATGTAGCTATTGAAATACTTCACATTAAGAGGGTTTCTTGTGGGATGTTGTATGCAAGGCTTGTTGAATAAGATCCCTTCTGGGTGGCCTTTGTCCATCTCTTAGTGTTTTCGTGACACATCTTTTACCGCAAAGAGGAATTAAAGGCCTTCACCTCAGAGGTTCAGGGAGAGGGGAAGGAGGTCTTGTCTGAACGATGATATGCCCGACACTTTTGTTCCTATCGCTTTCCTGATAAGCTCAAGCTGTTAAACTCCAGCTAACCAATCAGTAGAACAATTTACTACTTCTGTGTCATTTTAAGTGGGCTGTCTGGCTGGAGCAGGATGTATTGAAATGAAAGTTAACAAAGTATGTTTTCTTTTGAGGATTTGTCTGCTATAAAGAGCTTGAAGGGAACCTTTGAACAGGCGTTCTCATCCCGTTGCAGCTGAAATATCCATTGTACCTCCCACAGCTTCAATAACTGCAGTTATTTTCATTTCCAGAACATTTGGAAATAAACAATGTTGAATCTATTTTATTTGATGGGAGAGGTTCATAAAGAAATGGCAAAGGGCTCGCATTTTTAAAATATTTGGCCTTCAGATATCGTCTCCTTTCCAGATCCTTTAAGCCATACTCAGGTGACCCTTACAGGCTGAGCAGCAAAACCCTGCTGGGAGAGAGGGGCCCAGGGCTGCCACAGTCTCCCTTGTGGTCCCTGCCTATCAATGTCTGCACTTATTCCACAATGAGGCTGGACTGTCTTGGCAGGGAAAGCTTCATGGGATCAGGTATAATCCCCTGAGGAAAACAATTGTGTACAATAAGAACTTGAAAGCATGAAAGGAAAAGATTTTCAACTCCTCTAAGCAGAGCTTTACTGATAAAAACTGCATCTGCCAGTTTTCTCTAGTTAGTTTTCTATTGTGCTAAAAACCGTAGGAAAGCAAAGCTCACGCTATTCCATAAATGAGCTTGTCTGGTAATTGAAAAATAAAATAAAGCTATTTGGCTACAAACCTAATATAAGTTTGATGACTGAGTACAGGGTATTTGTTTTCTTGTGCAGACTTCTCACATTTTCTCCTCCCCTTACCCCAAAACATCTGCAGAAATGTTTTTTTTTCTTTACCTCAAAGCTTGAATATCATAGATTCTGGGTGAAAGACTTAATTCAAATCCTTTTCTCCCATTCTTCTGTAGCAATTCAAGACTTGTTGGTTCAGAGAACATGGGTTCTTCTTGTCTTTTCTTTTGTTTTCCTTTCAGTATGGTCATGCTGTTGAATTTTAAAACTCTGTGCTAGCTAACAGTGAGATGATGGTGAAATATCTATGTACCTTTTGTGTGAATGGAGCAGGTTGTTTTCGTTAATACAGAACATAGAAGCCAAGCAAACTGCGAGTATATTTCTTTCTCTTTGCTGATGAGAGCGCCCTTGAGAATATTCTTAAATGCTACTTTATAGGATAGCCAAACCCTGCAGGTAAATGTTACCCATAAAGAAGGAACATTGCACTTGTGCCATATGTACCTGAAGTGCCTTTCTATGTGACTGGGATGTCAACAGGAATTTCCCCGACACCGCGCAGAACTGCAGCTAAGAACAAAGGCACCAAGCTGATCTTTTGTCTGCTGTGACTGCCTTGGAACTAACTTTATAGACCTTCGTTTTCTTTCCCTCACTGCCCTTCGCCTGCTGTGCACAAACAGGAGCAAGGCAGCTGCCTGGGCTCCTCTCCCTGATGCAGGGTGATGGGCAGAGCCAAACTGTTGTTCTTGCCTCTGTTCAGTACGAGCCCCCATATACAGCCTTAGAGCATATGCGTCAAGCAGCTTCTGAGCTTGGAGGGCCTTAATGTTTGGTCATGTTTCTGCCTGATCTTTATTCAAGCTATTTTTTTTTCCCCCTGTGTGCAGAGTCTGATACTTAAATTAATGTTTTTTTTAATCTCCCTAGAGACAGAAAATGAAGCTGCATTTCCTCTCTCTCTGGCTGCCAAAGCTCAAATGTAAGACTACAAGACTGTAGAATAGACATTAAAATCCTACCTTCTCACTTCCAAAGACACTAAATGAGCACAAGGTGCAATTAGGCTATTCTATTTAATCTCTGTTGTGAAGAGAGAGTTCAGTAAGAACAATGTTTTTGACATCTGTCACTTGCACGATCACTTTCTAGTGCCATCAGGAAAAATCCATTACCCTTTCTGATTAGAGAGTGATTTTAGCTAAGCAGAGTTATAGGGTGATACCAGCTACAGTGACAGATATACTTCCTGGAATGCTTTCCCAGTCCCGATGTGTTTATAAAAGGGATACATTCAAGACAATATTAATTTTTTTATGGCCACATTTCTGGGAGGAATAAAACCCTATAAACAAACTGATCATTCTTCATACAAGTAATATTTTGGTATACATGTTTAAATTATGTTGAAATTACACATACTAACTGCTAGAAGTAACAGATACACATTAGTTTTGCAAAAAGAAAATACTACAACATGTAAGCACTGAAATAGCAGTGGAAAATGCAACATCATCAATGTATAATTTGCCATGTTGTTTGTGTTTTTTTATTCATTATTTGTGATTAAAGAAGTTCCCAACTTTTAAAGGAAATAATACAGAACAGGATTGTGTACTGTCATGTCAGTGATACCTCTTCAAAATCAGAGACAGATGAAACCCACATATCCTAAAGTTCTGAAAGTTGAGGAACTGTAAAAAAAACTGAACTTCAGCAAGCCATGGTCAAGTAACTCTGGCTTTGTGACGACTCACACCAAAACCCCAAATCCAAGCATTCCTGAGCACTAGAACTTTTAAAATAGGAATCTGGCTATGAATCTGTAGCTTGGTTCCGTGTTTCAAATAAAGGAGAATCCTCTTTCCCCAAACCAAAAATGACTGGGGAAAAAAGGCAGAAGTTACAGAAAAGGAAGTAAAGGCAGAGGCCTTCAAGAGCTGTTTATTTTGATACTCCTCCACCATGTTACTAGAAAGGTCATTTGTATATCAGTGTGCTTACCTTATGATCTACTATACACATCATGTGCATGGATGGACAACTGGCACATGCCTAAGGTGAATGCAGTGATGTCAGCTAACCGGGCTGACATCTTTGTCTTAAAACCACCCAGTGTACGCATATTTCGGCACATGAAGGAGAAAGGTGTTTGGACTGTTGGTAAAGAAGGCAAAAGGGAAGAGACTTTCGTCAATGTAGTGTGAAAATTCCTTATTGGTACATGGGTATGGTGACTCAGGAAAAGGATATCCTAAGGATGTCTTGGGAAATGGACTTCCAGGTGACTTTTTGTCCATGGGTCATTAACCAGCTATCTTTGGTATTAGCTGGCCATCACCATAAAATCAGCTGACATCTGATCAAAAAACATGTCAGGGACTTTAAGCTTCCAAAACAGTATCTTATAACTCTACTCTAACACAGAGAAATTCAGGCTGTTATGCAACTGAGTCTTTACTGAAGCCCTAAGAAGTACGGTATAACTTCCTAGCGCACTCAGGTTGCAGAACCTGCATATGCATAGATAAATTCAGATGATCTTTCATGAAACCACTATGAAGATGTTTGATTAGCTTTACATCTTTTGTGTATTATAAGAATGTGTAATTGCTTCCTTCCCTTGATTGTCAGTAGCAGTCTTTTCAAGAGGGAAACAGTAGAAACTTTAGGAGAAAAGCTTTGAAACTTAGTGGAGCAAAGAGGCTGAACTAACCTTTTAATATAGGAATATGCTGTTTCCTGCCTTTTCCTAAGCTAAACAACTTCTAAGATCAAATCGCTCTGTTCTCGAGTGGCCAGCAACAAAGATAATGAAGATTAGGAGCTTAGGAAAAAAAAAGAATTGGCCTCAGGAGAGTAGGGCTGTACAGCACAGCTTGTTCCTTCTCCAAAGTTCTGCTAAAAGTTGGCTAAAACTGGTTTTTGAGTGATTCCTTGTTGAATAGTAAAAATGTTGTTTTGTAACTGACAACTTTTTCTTCCTTACCTCTGCTCTGAAATGTGTTGGAGCTCATAGAAGGATTCCTGTTGCCTAAAATGAGTTTGGGATTGTGCCATATCAGCTGAGTGTGGGAAACCAAGGCAGCCTGTGTCTGGTACTCAGGAATGCGGAAGAGACACCTGTAATGCAGGTCTTGTTCAGTTGTAGTTTTCATATCCTTTTCATATACTCATTCTTTATTTTCATGTAATTCATCGCATATCAGTAAAGGCAGCTGCAATCATGCAAACAGTGACAGGAAAACGGGACGAATTAGTCCCCCAAACCAGTAAATATAGATTAGGGAAGGGCAGAATCAGAGAAGGTTGGAAACATTGTTTATGCTAAAAAGACCATTTGCTGCTGTAATTTGTGTTTCTCATTGTTAGGTGGCAGGGAGCCCAGCGGCTAACTGGCTTTGGCTCAAATAAAAGCAGTGCTGTACAGAAGGCAGACCATCTCCCTCTTGAATTGAGGGCATGCTATCTCCTGTCTACAGTCAGCATGGAAATGGCACAAACCTCCAGTGACTGCATTCGATGGGTACCTTCAACATTTATCAGAACCGTTTTTCCGACTCAGCTGCCGAGTTCTGAGCCTGCCCTTATGCTTCTTTTAAATACACTCGCTGTGTTCAACAAGGTGAGTCTCACTATTCCCTTCACCCTTTTTGTTAGGATATGCTCTGTGTTAAATCCGCTGTGAGGAGGTTTCCTGTTCACTTGGTAAAACTTGGGCTGTGAACACTGCCTGGCCAATTAATTTTTGTGGTACCTGGGGAGCAACAAAGCTTGAGAAACCAAGTTCTGTTTTTCTTTCTTCAATTGCATTCATTGTGGTAGTGAGGATGAAGTGGGAATCACGAGAATAATTTGCAAAGTTGTTTTGCCACGATTCTCCTGTGATGGACTCCACTGTGTTTACTACCAATTTGGGATGATGTGGTGCTGCAAAAAGCTACCGATAAACTAGAAGTTTGGGCCAACAGGAGGAGAACAGGTGAGTCAGGCTTCCTTTATGTGTCATAAGGACAAAGAGGGGCAGTTTCACACTGAGCATGCTTGGTGGAGAATCAGCCTCCCAGAACTCTTGTCATTAAAAAGCATTGCCAAGTGAAGTAGTGTTTAAAACAGCTGGACAAGGCAGGAGGCAAGCTATGCCAGACAGTCAGCAGGTGCAGAGGACAGCAGGAGGGCAGCAGAATTTGTTATAAAGCCTGTCATTAATGATAATTTTTACTAGTAATTTTATTAGAGGAAAGGGTTTTTATTATTATTGTTGTTTCATTAGAAAGAATAGTGCTTGTGTGTGAGGCACATTTATATATTGTACCCTAGGACTAGATTTGCTCACAGAGTCTAAAAGAGCATATTGTTCACTACCTAACGTGTTTCAGGCTTTAAGTTGCATTTTGCTGCCATCTCAGTGAAGTGTTTCTCTGTTGGAAAAACTGACTAACCTGTGTCATTTACCCAACACAGTAAATTCTTTGACTTTTATAGGTCCAGGGCTGGGTTTTGGAAGGGAAACAAGAGTGTTGTGTGGCATTTGTTTGTTTGTTGGTTTTGGTGGGGTTTTTTTGTTCAAATGCTGCTTTAGGTGTCATTTTGGCAGAATAGAAGCTGCCAAGTTAAGAAAAAAAATTATATTCTCTATGCTGAAGTCCTGTGGAGAATTCCTGCAGGATTAAAACAGAATTAGAAGTCTCCTTCCTCCTTTTACGTTTATGTGTATGGCCACACACACACACCTTTCTCTCTGCCAGCACTTGCCAGTTTTTCAACAAATCTCCTTTGCTGAAGTTTTGCAAATGGCTGCTGCGTTCTCTGAAATGGCAGTTCCAAACACGAGTGTCTGCCATGTAGGACTTTACCGGCTGGATGGTTAAATGCACTTCCTTTGCTGCAGCAGAAAATCTGTTTTACATTGCATGAGAGAAGTCAAGAAGCCAGTTAGTATGCTGACCAAGGCAAAACAGTTCTTTATACCTATAGTCAGTCCCAGTGTAGAGTCTCTTATGAGTAAATTATTAATAACAAGTATGTTGTCGGGCTCCTGTCATCTCTCTAGGAAATACTTAATCCTACAAGTTGGATCAAGAATCTTGTTTGCTTTTAATCAGGTGAGATATAGCTTTGTGTATGCTTAATCTTTTTGCATTCTAATGGAGAGGCTGGGAGTCCAATAACCATTGTGATTTGAGGACTCATTCAGTGTTGGTAGAAGTGAATAAATTCTGTATTCCAGGGTTTTAGCATGACTCCTGCAGTTTCCTTTGCCTGTCCTTTTAGAAAGTGTTTTACTTAGATGCTCAGAAACAATCTGGGGAGGGCGAGCTGTATGGGGGAGAGTCTTAATGGGTCACAAGCCAGCTGCTATTCCAATTGCTGGGTTGTTTTATGTTACAGACTGACAGCTTACCAGTGCACTGCAGGTGCAACTTAAGGTGTAAAGGCCATTGAACATGCAGTATCTGATGCATGACCATGCCAGACACACCTGTGCCTGTGTATTCCCAAGGCCAGATCCTTAGCTGCAGTCAGTTGGTATCTCAGCTGCTATGTAGTGCCAAGACTACACTGGCGAATGACAGCTAAACTCAGAGGAGTTAAAAGGACATCAGAGTGGGTAGGTGAGGTTCAAAGTAAGGGAGTCTTAGTGAGAGGAGGACTTCATGTATGTGACTGCTGCTGATTAACCCAAGTTCAGGCTTTTCCTGAACGTTTCTGTATGCAGCAACTGTGTTCAGCAAAAGGCAAAATGAAATGAGTTTCAATGTGTATTCTTCCCTCCAAAGATTAAGATGCCTAGATCTAATTTTGCACTAAATACAAAAAAAGCAAACTGTGATAGATTCTGAACCCTGATACCTTGATGTAAAAAATACTATCACTTTGTTTTTAAATCAGTAGGACAACAGGATCTGGCCTGTTACAGGTCATTTGTAACGTGTACAGGCTGTTAAAACTCTATTTTAAAAAAAGGCTAGCTGCAATCTGTCATTTAATCTGAAGAGTCCCTGCAGCAGTGAGATTCAGGTAAGAACCAATTAATGATAATGATATTAATGAACATTTCCAAATGCACATTTCATTTAACTATAACAAGATAGTTACCTATGATACACTGAATATCAAATCAGCTACCAAACTGTAGAAGAGAGACTAATGGATCAGATAAATAGCTAAATAGATAATTCTTTAGCCTTAATATGAGAGTTGTAAAGTCAATACTAACTGGTCGTCCTGGACAGATAATGTTTAAATAAAGTCTATCTGTAGAATTAAGCTAAATACTAATTCAGGATTTTTTATATCACTTTAACTCTAAAATAACTAAAGAATCTTATTCGGTGACTCCTATAGGGCACATGTCCAAGTGTAGAGTGAAGGAAAATGTTGCCTTTACTTCCTCTGCCACGAGCAAATGCTGAGCATGCTTGTAAGATAGAGGTTTTTATCAAGATATATGTGCTGTATCATAAATGTTCCAGCAATATAACAGAAATTACACTGAATTGCTAAAGAAAAGACAGTATGTTTTATTATGTCACTCATAGCCCAGTCTTGTGGAAGTGAATCCTGTTTCCTCTCAAATTATTTTTAATGCTCTTAATACAATTCCTTCTCTACATACAGCCATTTATTCATAACCCTGGCCAGTGGATAAGAGAAAATTATGTATTCTTTGGATTGTATCAGGCATAGTTATTTTCTGGCTTCTCAAGGGCATATTTATATTAATCGTAATACCAGCCGGCCAAAAAGCCTGACTGACGTAGCAGGCTCAAAATGTCCTTCATGTGGTTAGGACCACTCATCCATGTAAGCTGGGTCTGGACATGGCACATTGCTCAGGAAAGACTGGTCACTATGGCAAATGTTGCGCTAGCAAGAAGAGAGAATCATCTCCACATATAACCTTGGAAAAAGGACAGGAGGAGAGGTTAAGAGAGAAAATAGCGCTCTTTAACTCCAAAAAGGTTGACCATTGCAGAGGAAATAAAAGAAGGGGATGTTATGGAGAGCATGTCATGTATCTTGCATAGTAGTCACGCATCCCTGCCTCTCTGCTGAGGTGTCACACATTGAGCTGAGTTATGGATATGCCACAGACATTGTTAGATGTCTTAGCAGTGCCCGGGAAAGACATTCTTATGCTGCCTTGTCTGATGGATCAAGGCCAGAGAAAACTGACTGCTGTGGCAATGGCAGTCAAAGTGGCAGCACAAGGTGAGGGGCTTAAGTCTGTCTTTCACGCTTCCCATTCAACTCTCAGCAACTCAGCCCTCAGAAACCTCTAAACTTTCTCTCCTGCCAAATGAACTTTTCCCCACACAAATAGCAGTACTCTTTACTGCTTTCTGCCACCAGTGGTCATTTACGTCTTGCTTCTCACTCCGTTTCTGAATCTTTCTGACACCTCAAAGTGCTTAGCCCTGCTCCACACCACATCCCAGCTAACACCTGGGATGCCACTAGTCAGTCATAATTTAGATTTATAGAAAAAAAAAAAAGAACTTGGAAATCTGCAAATAATCTTGTTCCTTAACATGAGAAAACTGTAAAGGAAGCCTTGCTGGCTGATTAGATGACTGGCATAATGCTGTTCATGGAAATCAGCTGCTAAGCGACGGGCAGTGCTGTGAGGGAATTCACACTCTTGGTTCCCAAAAAAAGTGATGCCCAATGACTAGTGTATGAGCTTGAGTTGACATCTAACTGATATCTAACCTGGCTTCTCTATGTCTTGGTTTTCCATACCTAAAATGGGGACAGTAGCTCTTTCCTGCATCAGAGAAGTGACGTAAGAAAAGAGTGTGTAGTGCTTTGGTATCGTAATACATAGAATTGTAACAAGCAGCAAGCAGATCTACCTATTGTAAGAAGTAATCATAGAAGACTTAGCAACAGGTTTCACTTTAGAAAAGCGGCAGAGCAAATTGAGATTTAACAGATATGGGCTAACAGAAGAATACTTAATTCTCTCTTTCCTACCTTACCCAGAGCAAATCCAAAGTTGAGTGTTTTCCATTACAGGCTCAGCAGGTACAATTCAGAAAAAATCCAGTGACTTGTGTGAAGAAAAAAATACGTTAACTGAGAATCTGATTGGTCTTTCAGTATAGATTTTATATGGCTTATATGGCCCACATGGAGGGAGGCTTGACAAATAGATACATCAATATCTATCAGTTATCTATTATATTAATTTTGAAATATCTAAGTTGGTGTAAAGTTCATTTATGAGATTAATTCAGAGCGTTGATGAGGAATATTCCTATCGTAAATACTTATTACCAAAATTCAGCAACAAATCACTATGGTTAAATGTGATGTTGCAATAAATGGCTTTACTAGCCTTTTCAGTGGCCTTTTTGATTAAGCTCTGTATGAGATGTAGTCCACCAGGACAAATAGGAAAAATGTTCTTAGATATTCATTGCATGACTTATAGGGAAAACATGCTGTTCAGTCTCAAGTTACATTTCGACATGGCCCCTTATAATGAAACCTGGAAGAAAGCCCTATTTTCACTTTGTGAAGATACACAGGAAAAAAATGAGGAAAAAGTGATTTAGGGAGGTCTACTAAGTGGCTTCTAAGGAATGGTAAAAACTTGTAGAAGCAAGGAAGGCAGTAACAGAGAAGGATCTTGGATAACCTGAAGCAAGCTAGTGCTGGGAACATCTCAAGAACTGTCTCTGAGTGTAGGGTTTTTGAATCCAAGGCTGGAGAAGAGTGAGACTGGGTTGTCTCTCATGCAGTGGTAAGCAGAAGCCTTAAGCATAAGAGAAGCAGAACTGTTCTGCTGCAGGAGCAAGGAGGGAAGAAGGAAAGGCCTGAAGGCAAATGACCAGGTCTGCCACTTGGAAGACTTCATAAAGGACAAGTTTTGGTTGCCCAAAATCAGAAGACTATATTTCTGACATGAACAGCTTTGCCACTGACTTAAAAAGACCCACCTCACATTCCTGTTCAGGATGCCCTGTTTGGCATGAGAAAGAAAATGTACAAAGAATACCTGCCAGCACACTGAGCAAGCAGTGGCAAATCTGACTTGTCAGGAAGTGTTTTTGATAAAAGTAAAGTTCTTTATATCAAATTTTGTGGACTTTTAAAAGCCATATTCATTCATGATCATTGCATTCATATTTTCTTCACAAATTCCTTTCAAAGACTGAGTATGGGAGGCTTATAGAGTGATCAAGGTTTTGCTTTTTTGTCCTTGTTTACTTGCTCTCTCTTGATTATAAATTACTAACTCCCTTCCACTCTCTTCTAAATTAAAATTATCTCTGCCAAATGTTTGTGGCAGACAACAATGCTACTTTTTATGCCACAGATGAACTTTCCTCTCTATCAATACAGACTTGATAGGGATCTGTGCCTTAAAACAAGAAAACCTTCTTGAAATGTACCTCCAATAGCAAAATACCATCCTATTGTTTTCAGCTAAAATGCCATAATTGTTCTGGTTGCAACTTTAAGACAACTCTCCTTGGATGAAGATAATTAAAATTCACTAGTTGTTAAGAACACTGTTATGCTTTAGTGAGTTTCTGCTGAACAAAATACCTGGAAACAAGTGGAGAACACCTGAAGGGGAAGACAGTTAATGATGGGTTTCAGGTACTGAAGAATGCCTCTTGAACTCCGGAACAAAAAGTGAGCAAAATGTCTTGTAATCAACATCACTGAAGGTGGGGACAAAACAAAGAAAAGGAATGGTTCAGTGGACTGGCTACTACCAATTAAATGTTTTTATGCACTATTTATCTCAGGTAATAAAATCTGTCTAAACCTTTAGGCCCTGGGCACTTGATAGAGAAGATAAATATTGTCTATGTGGGGCAGAGAGCTGGCAGGTAAAAAGCCAAATTTCATTGGGACATCTTTGAATTAAACTGAATCAAATGGCATGCTGCCACATCAATGATTTTTCATTGGTCTGTCTAATGTAGAGAAAATGCACATCATTCACTTTAGACTTTAATTAGGCTTTAATTTAATCAAATATTGGTACCAAAGCAGACCTTGGAGAAAGATTCTGATATTAAAGCCTTCAAAGCTTCTTTGGAGAACTCTCTAAATGGTTTGTGTGGTAGTAAATCAACTTGCAAAGTGGTGACTATACAATGTGCATATCTTAGCTCTATCACGGTTGAAACACGGCCTATTATAATACTTAAAACAGGGAACAAGTGGAATGCAGTCCTTTTATGAAAGAAAACACTGAGTGAGTCATGCTGTGAGTCACTCTGTCTCAGGGAGATGATTTCTTTTGAGCATTGCCTTTTAGGATAGTAGTAAAAAGAACTATCAAAGACAGTGTGCAATTAAAGGTACTTTAATCCACATCTAGGGGCTAGAGTATATCGTATAGAATTATTCGTAAATAGTGTTTAATTGCAAAGCAAAGGAAACAAATATGAAATTAATAATGGATCTATCAGCTTTCATTATTATGGTCCTGCCTATGTGAGCAGATTCAGATAGTCTTAAGTCCACTCTGGCTGGACTTTGGAAGAGGAAGAGATACTTTCAGGTTATAGAGTATGTGGAATAAGCTCCAAAATTATTTTCATCCTTGGGAAATGTCCTGCCTCGTTCCTTAGGTACTCTAGTCCTGTCAAGCAGGCTATATCTGAACACAATTCTCCTGGAAGTTCACAGTTTCTGTGAAGGACAGTCATCACTTGTGCATCTGTTTTCCATTTTTAGAGTATGAAAAAGATAGAGGAGAAGAGGTGGTGAGGCCCCAGACTTGAGAAGAATGACAAATATGCTTTAATAGGAAACTCTCTTCTATTTTCCTTGATGTTTCTTTAATATTAAATCAAATTACTTGTCAGGGTCCCAAGAGTACCAATAGGCCTTGATTGTCATGACCAGCTTCAACTGGGACCCACACCCACAGAGGCCCATTGCTCCAGGAGCCCCATTTAAGCTCAAGCCTTCAGTCTACTTCCTTGCTGTTCCTGAATTGTTGTTTGGTTTTCCTTGTGATGTGACTTGCTACCTTGCCTTCCCTGATGATTATTGGACTGTTGATGAGATGTATTGTTGTCACCATCCTGCTCTGCTTGCCCAGCTTGTGCATGGTGGGACTGCATCCTGTTGGAGAGGACACAGTCCTGCTGGTGCCATGGTCTTCCTAAGCTGCTGGCTTCTCGTGCTTTCTGAAGCAGCCCTACACTTGGTGTTCCCTGATACTACTAAAACTGATAATATCTATGTTTCTGCATGTATTTGGGCTAGTATAGTACACTTCAAGTTGCTTTAAGCTCTGTGAGAATTTAACATGTCTTCTAGAAGTCTGTAAAACTGCTGAAAATGAACCGCTATGTCAGCTATCTCCCCCCCCCCCCCCCCCCCCCCCCCCCCCCTCCCCGAAAGGTGCAAAGACGCACACAGACTGCTTATTCTTGATTTGCTCCCAGTGTGTCTCTGGACAGGAAGAGGCTTGTTTTGATGTAGTTTCCCTCTCATAAGAGCTGCTAACTGCACTGAAATGGTGGACATGCCTGTGAACTTTAAGCTTCTACCAGGCTGCTACAAAAGCTATTGTGGAAAGTGTGAAAATGCTCTAAAACTACCGTTGATCCTTCTAAACACCAGTGACGGAGCCATAAGGCGCTTCCCCCTCAAAGGCGGCTGCCGTACCCTGCAGTCCCACAAAGGACCTGGCAGTGGCAGAAGTGGGAGCAGCCTGCCTACTTCTGGATCGATTCCTAAAGGTAAGTGTGGGAATGGGAACTGGGAGGGAAACTGAGGTAAAATCCATGTGATCCTTAAGAAAGAAAGAGCTACCTTGAAGCTCAGGTTTTGGCTTTGTGTATGTTGTCATGTTTGTATCACCAAATCCCTACAGGTGGAAATAACTTGGTGGCTTTTGGGATATTTACAAACTAATGTCAGACTGTAATTTTGATCAATAGTGAATGTTTCTAGAGAACTCCTGATCACTGAAGTGTTTATGAGAACCTTAAATGGAAAAAGCATCTTGCTTCTCCGGATGCTGTCTGTGAACAGAGAACTCAGACATGGCACTTGTGAGAAATGTTCTAATGTTTTGGTTTGTTGAGTAAGATTAAAAAGTCTTGTTTTGGATTGTTTTGTGGCTGAACTATATCCCCCTGAACTGATATATTGTCTCATGGGAGGCATCATTCTATTGCCTTGTGCTTTTAGAGCCTGGGCTTCCTGGCCAGATTCTGTCCTCCATCTCTATTGGAAGCTGGTGTGTGTGTTTGCTGATATATGCTTGATAGTGAAACCTAGGGATTTTGTCCTGAGCTCACTGAAATAAATGAGAAAACTTGAATTAGCTGCACTGGATCTTCCATATGGCTGTGAGAGAGAAGATATTGTAAGTTTAGAGCATGGAGAAAGCAGGTGTATTCATTTCATGCCTAATTTTCAGTTTAACATCCAAACTATAACTGGTATTTACTCAAATGTATTATTTGATTTTGCAGTTAGTATTAAAAGTATACGTACTCAGTTATGTATCTTCCTTAAATAATTCAAACTCACTTTAAATACATAATTTTTTATTTTTTTATGGTAGGCAGATAAAGCTATTTTAGGTTGAGCTTAAGGAATGAAGCAGGGATAAGAAAAATCCTACACCAGCTGGAAGCTGTGCAGAAAGCTAACATGCTTTGATGTGGAGAACAGTGGATATTGCTCACCTTGACTTCAGCAAAGCTTTTGACATTGTTTCCAAAAATATCCTCACAGACAACCAATGAAATATGGGATAGATAAATGGACAGTGTGATGGACTGAAAATGAGCTGCCCTGCCTGGCTCAGAGTTGTGATCAGTGGCACAAAGCCCAGCTGGAGGCCAGTCACTAGTGGTGTATGCCATGGCTGGGGTCACTGGTGGGGCTCACACTTTTAACATCTTCATAAATGACCTGTACAGTGGAACAGAGTGCAGCCTCCACAGATTTTCAGATGATACACAACGAGAAAGAGTGGCTGATCTTTACCCAGTTATCTTTAGAATGCATAACAGTGAACAAAGAAGTTACACTACTATGTCCCAGACATGTTTCTTTCAGAAAGGGAATTTTTTTTCTGACAATGTATCTAATTTGTCATAATAAACTCAAATATTATGGATAATTTCTCCTCACTGGTAGCTATTCCTGGTTTGTCCTCCTTGTAATCCTTAAAGAACCCTGAACTGTGGCAGGAGGTTTCAACACAGAAGAGCTGGTCTTCATAAATCAATGCGTAAACACTGCAGCAAATGAGGTCTGTTGTGAGACTTCAACATTGTGTCTGGACCTCTGTTTAGGAACTGATTCTGTGCTTGCAGTGCCCACTGATTTCAAAGGAAGGCTTAAATTTGCTAGGAATATAGACTGAAAAAAATATGGGTTTGCAGTAGGGTGGATCTGTAAGGGAGACAAAAAAAACCATCTGTAAAAAAAAAAGTCTGCTTTTATTTTACATCACTGACAAAGGCTTATTGGCTGAACAGTGTATAGATGTTTGCAGCTGGTGCTTGTGCTAAATTGTGACTAAGCAGTTTGCCTGCAAGAGGTGTCAATTTAGCATCACCTAGGCTATTGTGCTTACTTAAATACCTTCTGTGTAATTAGGAGATTGCTCATTAGTTTGCCACTGTCCACAGCAGAAATGTTACAGGCTCAGTTTGCTGGACATGATTATGAGTTGATTTCCTGCCCTGCATTGTTTTCTGCAAATTGCTTCTTATGAGGACATGGGCTTTTACTGCAATCACAGCAAAAGTAAACATCTTAAATTAAGACAAATAAAGTTTGGTTGTTAGGAAGAGAACCAGTCAGGCAGGAAATGCCAAGCAAAACTACATTCTTTGGGTGCCTGATACAAATATGATTCTCCAAGCAGCCTGTTGAGTCCTGCTGGCTGGGGCTTCCCTACACTCGCTGCAGAGGCGAAGTGCATGGTTAGTGAACCTGGCTGAGATGTAGAAATTCTCATCCAGTACAGAATAAAAATCTCAAACTTAATGCTTATTTTACACAGACACCACCTTTAGAATGCTCTAAAGAGAAAGACAGTCCTGAGGCTTCCCCACTGCCCTTGGGCTCTCTAAAGCTGGCCTGGACCTGTGTTGCTGCATGTTTGTAGTGGTGGCGTGGCCTGGAGTCTGCTTACCTGAAAGCACCCTACATGACCTGACCACCACTTTGTGTGGAACATTGTGTTAGGGACCGAGGGGTTTCTTCATCAATTGAACCTGTGATCTGTGATGGAATTTAGAGGGAATTGTCCCTGGTTACCAGATCAGACTGAGAAAAACACATCATATTGTAAAGTTGATCATCTTTCAAAACTTAAATTATGTGCCAGGTTCTTGTTTTTCTGTGTTCTTCTGCTCAAACAAAACAGACAAAAGCATCATGGTGGGGGCTTTTGTTTTCTTTTTTGTTTTCTGAATTTTAGATTTCTGATTTTATATAGCCATACTGCACACACGCTGCAGGAGCATTTTCTGAAGGATAAGATATCTAGGCAGTACCCTCTAAGAAAACATCAGCATTGTCAGATGGAGAGTTCGGGGGTTTTGTAACTCAGCTTTCTCTATGAAATGGAAGAGGTACAAGTTAAAATGCTTTGAGCAGAGTGTAGCTCTCCAGTACCACATCATTCTCCTCTGAGGAAACTTTGCTGTTTTGGAAATGGGAAATCCCAGCAGCTAGAATGTGAATGGGGAGCTGTTTCCATTTGAAAAAATGTAATGTGCAGTTTTGAATGTAGCCTTACAGTTTGTTCTAAAAAGTTTGATCTACTATTGTTAATATTTCAGCAGTTCTATGTGAGACACAAAAAGGATTTTGAACTACTCATATTCTGATACATCAAAAGTTTTTATGTGCTTTATTTCAAACACACATTTCCACTGAAATCAATCAATGGAGAGGTGAGGCAGGGGTGCTGAGAATTTTTATGGAATTATGAATTTGTATGTGTGGAATTGGGGCCATCGTTTTCATTAATAGTAGACTTCCGCAAGATTGCTACTGACAGGCAAAATAACTTATTGAAAGAGACATTAAAAGTAGTTGTAATTTAGCTTACTATTTATATAATGGAAAGCATTTTGCAAAATTTCAGTCATACCATGTTAATGACTTTCTTTCTAATGTGATTAAAATTACTTCCCCCTTCTGGTCATTGTATTAGTGATGGTGAGCACTCCTTAAATTAGATGAGAGGTATAATAAACAGAATGTGAATATAGACTCCCCATTCAATGGAAGCATGACTTGTACATTAACACTAGTGCTTCTAAAGATCGTTAATAAAGCCTACCTCAGAGCTGTTATTCTGTAGGCATAACCTTGAGGCTACCAAAAGTAAGATCTGAGTCTTCACTTGGGATCTTGCCTCACTGAGGTTATGACAAAGTCTGAAGGTCCAGTTTGGTTAGATGTCCTGGTGGCCTATATTTACAGATGGGCAGGAATGAGGTTTAGCATCTTGTGGGAAGTTGTGTTACTTTGTTTTTAATTCCATAGGCTCCACTTCTTTCAATGATTAGCTACCGATTGGCTGAACTGGTTTCACAAAACTATTCACTGGGGTTGGGGGGGAGCACTCCTGTTCCAGACCTTCCATTTCCTCACCCTTGCCTTCCCTTACCACCCTCCCCTGGCCAAACACAGATGCATCTATAGTGGAAGGCTTCAAATTTCACTTTAAATTTCCAGGGTTTAACTAGAAATCTTATTTGTTCTCCTTTCTTATATTTTACATATATTTTAATTCCTGAAGTTTTAGATCAGCATATTTTTTCCTTTAATAAACATTTAAGTTTACAGCCTTTAATCATTTTTTTATTTAAAACCACAAAGAAATGTACAACCTTTTATGAATTCAAATTAAAAATGAAGTGTGATGGAAATGATTTACAGCCACTGTAGCTTAGCAGGGAAAATATACAACTCCTTTGCAGTACATCATATTCTGTTCCTTTAATTTATAAGCAAGCTGTAATGTAACATATTAATCATACAAAGAAAATGTAGCTTCAGTTTGAAAGATTTGTTGTAGTTGAACTTCACGCACCTGCAAATTATTTATTCTTAAAAAAGAAAAGAAAACATGTGCAGCACACACTATTGCATCCACCAGGAAAATGGATATATTTAGAAAAATCCTGCCGTAAATTATTTTTATTTTTATATTTTTTACCTTTCTCCTTCAGCCACTTTCATCTCTCTTGAGCTCAGCTTCCCATGCTCTTTCAGTCAGCTGTTCTGTCCCCTGTGGAAGTTAAAGGTGGCTGGACAAAAGCGTGAAGGATGCAATTGCTACTTCAAACCTTGTGTCACAGTTTCCTGTTAGAAGGACAAGAAGCTACCTGTTACCGTACAGAGGGACAAATAAGGTCTGAAATATTAAAACATTTTTCAGGTTGATATAGAAGGGATTTCTATATCTACAAATTGGTTCCTTCAACCATTAAGGTAGGCAAAAAGATTGGCAGGGTGAAAAGCTATGCTAAATAAATGATTCGGCAAATATAATCACATTTACTGTGGACACATTTAATATCTGACAGATACTAATTGAAAAGGGGGTTCTTTTTAGTACAGCAACATGTTTGCAAACACCTGCTGCTGAGATGACCATTAGTGTACAAAAGTAGCCTCTACCTCTTTTAAGAATTTGAATCTTGCGAACAAGTGCAGGAGGCTTGCAGGCATGGAGTATTTGGAGCCTGATTTGCTTAAATTGCAGACAGATTCAAAGGGAGGGGAAGACTCAGGCGGGTTACAGCCAGCGTTCTGGAGTCTGAAGGTGCTGTGGATATCTCTGTGCTGTTAGGTTGGCCTGCGTGTTTCTCTCTCTCTGCTTTCTAAATGAACCTGCCTGACTTGAGACACCAGGGCGTCTTCACCTTATGGTGGTGTTTCTCTTGCTAACAGCAAAATGACTTTGAAAAGAGATTGTGGAGGAGGGAGAAATCCTGATAGAAATTTTGCCTTTTACCTCCTTTCCCAACCTGAATGGGAGAGGTAGTTGGAAGACGATAAACAGAAAAGGGAGTAACAGGGAGCGAGAGGGCAGTGGCGAAACTCCCAGAGGGAATGGTGAGTCTTGTTCTCACAAGTCAAAAGGCCTGCAATAATGAACCACTAGGAGTAAGTAAAAAGGAAAAACATAAGGTACAGGAAGCCAAATACAGTGCCTCTGGGCATGTAAGTTTGTGTAGAATGTGTGCAAGGGAACTTTTTTTAACTCTTTCATTCTGCACCATTGCAAGGGTGAAGTTTACCTCATATTTTATAGAATCATAGAATCGTCTAGATTGGAAGGGACCTTTAAGATCATCGAGCCCAACCATCTACCTAACACTGCCAAAACCACCACTAAACCATGTCCCTCAGCACCACGTCTATCTGTCTTTTAAATGCCTCCAGGGATGGCGATTCCACCACTTCCCTGGTGTGTATTCCCTTGTGCATTCAGTACTCTGTTTGCTTTATTGAAGTCTTAGCAAGTTGGCTGATTCTTTAGCGTGCTGACCGGCCGGAAGTGTGGCAGAAACCAACAGTTGCTCTCACAGATATCCATCAGGCTCAGGTGTGACCGCACCTGTGGGGACAGCTCACTGCACCAGTGTTTCTGCTGTGGCTAATTCTGATTGTCTTAAAGGAAAGGGTAGCTGATAACACGTAATTGAACGGCAAAAAAACAGATCTGTTTTGCTTGACTGGACTTAATGCAGATCTGTTATTCTTCCCCCTCAAATTTGAACATTTCTTTTTTCATACAACGTGCCTGTGAGAGCCAAGAACTTGTGACACTGGAGCCTTGAGGATTAACACTGCCAGCTGAAGACTCAGGGAAACTGAATGGCCTCCTCTGTTCCCTGTTGCTGGGTTTAATCCCTTAGACCTCAGTGCAAAGTTAACGTGTTAAGTATGGTAAAGTACTGAGGAACTAAACTAAACAACAGTTGGCTGAGATTCGTAAATAAAGCAAAAGTATCACTAGCTCAATTTCAGTGGAAAAGCCATTACCTGATCAAGTGTGTTTTAGAAAAATGGGATGTGTTAACTTTGGCACAGCATGGTGTTAACACGGTCATGTGGGTATCTGATTTGGCATGGTCAGAGGTAGGTCCCTGTCTCCACTAGGCTGTACGGGTGGTAAACACGGAGAGGCTCCCCGTGTGCAGCAGCACTTGTGTGGTGTGCTCTCCCAGGGCCTCATGGTCTTTGGCTCAGGTTCGCACTTTGCAATTCAACCCCACCCTGCTATAGGACTATGCCTTGAAAGCACGACCTGAGTCTGAAGTAGCAGCTGGCTGGAGCCCAGCAGCTCTTGCCAAGTCTGAGGCTTCACTGCGAGGATGGGGAAGCAGGAAGAGAATGAAAGGGAGAGGAGGGAAGGAGAAGAACATAAAAAGACTCAGTATATTTGCAGAAGCCTAATTGAGGGATTCAGAGACCTGAAGTCTGAATGCTTAATCTAAGAGATGGTATATGTTAAAACAAAACCAAAACCCAAACCACCACCAGAAAACCCACATCCCCTCAATGCTTTGGAGTGAGTAGTGTGTGTGGATGGGAACAGTTGACAACGCTTTTGCCTCTTCTGCCTGTTGTGCCCTGTTGCATAACATCCCCCACCAAGTCCTCCAACACTGAAATGTTTTGATCCAGAGCAATACTTTCAGTATCTGGAGAAGTTTGCAAATCCAGAGGTTTTTTTTCCCAAGGAAAGTAAAATGAAATTGCGAAATCCTCCACAAAAGGAACTTCCATCCTCCACATAAAAGGAGGATAAAAGGCCCAAGATATAGATCATAACTTTGTTGTAGTGCAAGACCCAAAACTCTATTATTAAAACAGTTTATTTATTAGCAAGCTCTTGTAATGAACCACGCAAAATAGATGTGGGCAAAACTCTACTCAAGCAGGTACAAACTGAAATAATAATGATGGGAGACAAATAGCTTGACATTCAAATTACTGGCTAGACCTGCTTTTAATGCTGCTTTGACTCAAGCTGTAAACAGAAAAAAGTAGGTTTGAACATTTTCTTCGCCTTTTCTCAGGGAAAGTTGGAGGTACCTAACTGAAATGGCTGATAACACTGATGCTGATTTAGTTCAAATTCCTTGGTGCTGAAACCACATTTTTGGGAAAATGTGGCCTTTTAAGTAAAAAGAAAAAACCCACAAAAGGGTCATTCACTGGTAGGAAAACTTTCTTTTGGATATCCCTTCTCTTTCAATCATCCCATGCCCTCTCCTTTACAGGTGCGCATGTAGGTTACTGATGCCCACTGACACCAGTTCTGAATCTGCTGCTCTGGAGTGTGCTGTGTGGTGTCTCTGCTGGTCCCTATTTTCAGCTACAGTTTTACTTCAGATTCGTGCCATCACTCTTGTTAGGACCTCAGGGGGGTTTTTTTGTCAACTCATTGTGCTGCTCTCTTTTTTGCAACGCTTGTCTTAATAAAGAATATTGCTTGCTGAGTTTGTCTAATTTGTTGGGGGGATGTTGTTGTGTTGTTAATTGGCATACAAAACACTGCAAGTTAGCATATGTTTGTAATTTTTTCTATTAGTACTCTTACCACAATAGCAATTTAGATTCCTCTTAAAGACCTCCAGGAATGATGACAGAACAGCCTGTAACTTTTTTTGTGGTGCTAAAATCTAATCGGGTGCACTTCTGTCTTATTTTTCATTTGCCGTATGATGTTTTAGACTTTCTTTTATCCTAATAATGTTTATCTAAATTTGGAAACAGACTTAAACATTGGTGTTTTTCTTTTTTTTTTTTTTTTTTTTAAATGTGAATGATTGTAATTTGTGAACACGGAGACTGGAGAAACAGGTATTTCCCCCCCTTTCCTTCCTCCACCTGAGCTGCTGAACTTCAGATCCTTCTTTATAGCATTTCGGGTTTGAATTGGTTCTATGCTGGCTGACTAAGCAAGTCAAAAGGTATTTATTGCTGCTCCCTGACAATACTGTGTGGGTTAGGTATGTATTTGAAAAACAAGGAGTAAAACTACCTCAGAGCACAAACTATGAATAAGGCCAGATTCTGACTCATTTTCTAATGTTGAAAAGTCTTTACTCTTTGGACTTCAATAGGACTTCTTCCTTGAGTAAGCATTACTCATGGTGATTAAAGGCTCAATTTTCCTGCCCTGTGTTATGTAATTACATTATGCAAATAATTCAGCTATCCAAGACAATGCAGATTGTGAATGGAATAGTCAATTGTACATTTTCCAACCTCAGTATCTTCGGAAAGTGTATCTTATTTGCTGAAGAAATAAATGGAACAATTTGACATAATGAATATGTTTCAGAATCTAAAAATTTCTTTTGAACAATAATGGACAATTGGCTCTGAATAAATTATTTGTCCATTTCCAGGATGGCTGTTCATCCCTCCTGCAGTCACATTCCATCTTTGTAGCTTGTGAGCTTTACATAAAGAAGTTATCAGCAATTTGCTGCAGAGTCCTTCCCACTCAGTAAATCAAAGCGTTGGTCTTCTCTGGTCCGTTTCCACAGACAGATGATTCAAGCCTCCTTCCCTTCCCAGCAGGAAAGGTTAGTTAAATACTTGTCTGTAGCACCTTGCAACTTTTATGAGAACTGTTTACATAATTCTGAAGGATGTCTCTTCTTTGCTCAGTGACGGTTAGATGTGCCTGCTGAGAGCTTGGGTATCCTGTCCGTTAATTGTCTGCTCACTAATCTCACTGATGAGCCGGGACTTCAAGAGAAATGTTAGACTTTACTGAATCAGTTCTTGTTTCTTCCAATATTGTCTGCAAACAAATGACTATCTGATATCAGTTCAGTAAACTGAATGATATAGAGTTTTTTGGCCATCTTATGTTGTGTTAAGAGTGGGAGATTGAAAGCATAATGTTACAAATACACTTTTTTTTTTTTTTATACTGCTTTGAGAAAAGTTCTGCAGTCAGAAGGTGCATGGAAGTTGATAGAAAGATTCCTATTGACTTCACTGGGATTTGGATCAGGCTTGTCAATGTGAATCAAGAATTTATGGAAGCCTAAGCAGCAGTATGCAGGAATTTAGTGCAGATCCTCTTCAGATTTCTCAGTTAATTAACTGGGCAGAACATTGTCTTGAATAATGCTGCAGAATAGGGCAGAAATAAGTTTCTATAAATTTTAAAATGGAAGAATATTATCTGTTGAATTGTCCAAACAACCCATGCAATCTGATCACACATATAAAAGATATCAGTAACAAAATGGAAGTATTACATAGTTCTTACAGATCCCTGTTGGAAGTGATCCTGAAAGGTACATCTCCATTCTCTTCATTTCATAGATGGAGAAACTTCACTCTCCCTTTCCTGACTGCTCTACCTCGCTGCCCCGAGCAGTGCAGGGGGCTGGGGAATGGTAGCTGTGGTCCATTCATAACAGGTCTTCTCTGCTGCTCCTTCCTCCTCACGTTTTTCCCCTGCTCCAGTCTGGGGCCTTCCCATGGGCTGCACTCCTTCAGGATAAACCTTCTCCTGCATAGAGTCTTCCATGGGCTGCAGAGGAATCTCTGCTGGGGTGCTGGGGACACCTCCTCCCCTCCTCCCACTCTCACCTGGGTGTTAGCAGGGCTGTTTCTCACACTGGTTTTCCTCACCCCTTCGCTGCCAGGCAGTGTTTGGCCCTTTCTCAAGTACATTTTCCCAGAGGCGCCACTGGTTTCTCCGATGGGCCCAGCTGCGCCCTGTGGGGGCCATTGAGGAACCAGCCATGTCCATCTTGGGGCAGCCCTGGCCTCTCCTCACCTCACAGAGGCTGCTCCTGCAGCCCCGGCTGCCAGCTCCTTGCCACCTACACCCAATGCAACTTAAGAATGTGGAAAGAGATGGTAAATATTAGAGTAATTATTGTTTTTTTACAATGGATTTAAAGATTTTCTCCCCCCCCCAAACCATTAGCAAGATCTAGCATAAAATGCTATTTTGAGGAGCAAGGATGTGCTTCTAGGAACAGTTGTGGGTTAGAAACAATCCTGTGAGGGACAAGTCAGGGCTGAAGGTGTTTCGTAGTAGGAAGAGTGAAAGGAGAGGGGAGGTGAAGAGAGACCAGTCATGGAGGTTTGCTCTCTGAAGGGCTGCACCACAGATGCTGCTTCTTTGCCGACTGCAGAGCTCTGCCTGGGCTGTGCCGGTCAGGCTGCGCGTGGCCATGCTGCCTGTCCCTCAGGGCGGTGGGTGCCCATGGGAGAGGTTATTCTGTGGGCTGTGAATGGGCTCTTGAACGTGAAGTCACCTTACTTCTTTGCTGAGTACTGCTTGCATTTGTTTTCTTCATACTCATTAACTTTCCTGATCAAAAACTGCAGTTGTTTAAGGAGGAGTATGATCCACAAAGATCTCCCAAGGTCTTTGGAAAATCTGCAACTGACACAAAAAATGTAGGACTTTAACCCAAACCAATTGTCTTCCCTTCCCAGAAGGAGGGGCTCATTTTACAATGATGTTGAGAATTAATTCCCTTAAATGAGGTATGTCACCTTGCCATTTTAACTTGATTCATTAAAATAGTGGCTCATTAGTTATTCCCTTGTGCAGTATAGAATTTGCACATTAAAGGCATATGAATTTCATTTGCTTACTACATTCGGGGATAAATTTCTAACCATCCTGTTTGAAAGGAAGAAATGTGGTTTTTGAAAGAAAAAAATAAGAAAGGTAGAAATTCTAGTTGTTTGTCCCACCTTCCCCCCGTAAGTCTTTTCCAATCTTTTCAGACCCCAAATATTTAATTTTAGAAGCCCAGACTAATGAGACACAGAACCCACTGAGGCAGTGCTAATCTCTTTCCAGACGTGTGTTTGATATGTATTCTCTTTTGTGCCTTGTGTGGTGTAATAGAGATTTTCCCTTAGTTCTTCCATGAAAATTATCATGTTTGAGTTGAGAAAATACCTGAAATCCTGGGCAGAGAGGACTTCTGCCATTGTGTGAATGAGAACACACCTCCTGGGGAGTGGGGATTTGCAATTATCTTGTGTCAGCCTGGTTGGAGAAAGGTGTCTCCAGCCATATTCCAAACATAGGCCTCTTCCCTAAATGGGCAGATCCTCCCATTCTCAAATGACACATTTTCAGGCAAAAGCCCTGTGATATAATTCAGAGTGAAAAGGGCTTGTTTTACCATTACACGTGCTGTGGGGAAGCATGGATCAACTAGAGGAGAGTAGGCATGCTATGGGAGAAGTCCCTTGCCCAGTATAGTAAGCCCTCTGTGTGGAATCAGGGAGAAGAGGGCAATGCTGTGCAGCCTCCTTGCTTCCCCCTGCCCTCACCTCTGGGCAGACGCATATCTGCAGGATCTTGGTAAGGTTCACTGAAGCACTGGAAGGGCCACAGCTCCCAGAGGTCTCAGGGTGCTGAGTTAGGTTCTTCAACCTTGCTTGGTGAACAAAAAAATTCAACATGAGGGAAAAATCTCAACTAGGGATGGCCAAGAAGAAAAAGAATATGAAAATACTAGATTTGTTTGAAGAACTCAGTGGGACTGGGAAAGATATTTGATCCTCTTACATAATATTTAGGCTCATTCCAGACCCTGGCTGATGAACTGCTTCCATCTTCTTGGAATTTGAGGGCAGAGCTGTTGTTCATTTAGCAGTAAAGGCTAGGACTGAATGGAAGGAATGTCATCCCTACCTTAAGTCGTAGTCTAATCCTTTGGTTTCACTGGTGTCTCAGATTACAGTAATGCAATATGGAGAGCCTTTTCTTCCCCCCCCTCCCCCCCCCCTTCTTACTGCATTACGAATGGCTAGTAAAAGAAATGTAACAAAATGCTGATCCTACTTAAAATGCAATTAAATATATCCACATCCAGTTTCCTGTCTTGCCTGTGATTTTCCTGTATGCAAGAAATTCAGCCATTTTTCTCCTTACCTTCTCAGTCTCTGTTCATCAGCATCTTTTTTGCTTTCAAGATGCTTGTACTGTAAGCCAGTTTTTCAAACCCCAAACAAGAAACTCTTTCCTATAAAATAAGGTTCCATACAAATATAGCTAATGTCAATAAAGCTAAAAAACTATGTCAGCAAAGACCAAACAGTTAATTTATTACAGTTAAACATCCTGCCCAGACATTTTATTTACAATCAAAGCTTGTTATATAAAGTAATCCCTCTTCCCTTGATATCTTTTATCTCACGGTTTACAAATTACTGCTTTTCTCTTTGTATCCCATATGAAATACTGAATTCATTTATGCACGTTCCTTGAATGCAATCTTTCTTTTTCTTTTTAAAAAACGTCTTTGGATGATCACTTGAAAGTATATACCAAAAAATCTGTGAATTTGCCCCTTTTAACCAAAAGAAGTTGTATCACAATAAATTCAAATAAATGAAAGATATTACTGAACAGTGTCTCTTGTTAACAAAATCCCCTGAATGACTTAGAAACACGGTTTACAGAAACTTATATATTTTCCTTACTATCTTACATTTCATTGTACACTTTTCCCCTTGTAAATACACACAGGAGGAAATGTGCATAGCTCTTTCTACAGGTTTTCAGAATATGGCTGCTTGGGGCGAGGGGAAAAGTAGAGAAAAGAAGCCTAGCTTGTCAAATACTGAGATACAAACCTAGCAACTCATTCACATATTTGTTTTAAAAAGGGCTAATTTTGACTTGTGATACAGGCAAATCAAGTCCCTTTCAGGCTCCCAAAAAAGCCGTTGTGTGACTTCCCAACTGTATGCTCCACAGCTTCTAAATTGGCCCTCAAATAATGTTATGGGAACACTAGGAAGGAGACCTTACATTAAATGACACTTTAAATCAATCATCTATATCTGCTTGTGTTTGTCAGGGAAAACCTGGGATGGGTGTGCAGCTTCTATCTGATTGAGTCTGCATCTGTGAGCAGGTTCCAAGACAATTTATCTTGCACAGGAGAACAGTAAAGACTTCCCTTCTGGTACCAGACCTGCTCCAGAGATACTAAATTCCTCCATGATAATGAGGTGTCCGGTATAGTAACAAGAGGCCAGAAGTGTACTTTTGGTTTAACTGTGCTGGAATATCTGCTGACTGTGGGTAACTGCAAATTCGCACCAGTGTACCTGAGCGAACTTGGCCCGGAGTGAACAGTGAAACCTTATCGGGTGCCAGATCTCCTGGGCTATATGTGAGAGGTATAGGATTACTGCATGTCTAGCGCAGCTGTGACAGGCAGAGTGAGAGAAGACTGCATGACAAGTCAAGCTATTTCTCTTCGCAGTATTGTAGTTCCTGCTTATAAGGCTTTTTTCTGGGCTTTAATGCTGGTGGTAAGAAATACTTCTGTCCTCTCCTTTGCCACATTTTGCATGCAAAATACTTAGAGAACAGCACTTCTTTGCAGGTGCAGCTAATATGGGTACTGAGGAGTACAAATAATTACCTGCCTGGCAAAGTGGATGGAGAAATACTTCCTATTCAAGTCTCTGACAGGTGGAGAGTGGAACTGTGGAAATTCCCTGGACTGTGTCATTTTAAGTTTTGCAGATGTTCTCCCTATGGCATTTTTCTCCCATCTCCGGTTTAGCCACAGCATGAAAATGTGTTGACCAACACTGCAGACTCAGGAAAGGTCATGCGTGTACCTTCTTGTGACATGTTTTTCTAACCTCTCTACCTGCTGTGGGTAGTCTGCAACCTCCTGTGCTGACAAGTCTGTGACGGCTAGGGCTGTGATTAATGGGATTTCATTAACGCTTGTGCAACTATCCCTGAGAACCCTCAGAGGTTCTCTGGCCTCTTCCTCGCGCTGTGAACCTTCTAATGGCAATAAGTGCAGG
Organism: Burhinus oedicnemus; assembly: GCA_008921705.1. Taxonomy (NCBI): domain Eukaryota; kingdom Metazoa; phylum Chordata; class Aves; order Charadriiformes; family Burhinidae; genus Burhinus; species Burhinus oedicnemus. The sequence goes on along the minus strand of VFFE01008255.1, from coordinate 1,248,981 downwards.
CAAATATGTTGGAGATTCTCTATCCAAAACTTTCCCCCCAGGCAATATGGGTAAATAATGATTTGTATTGGAAAGGGTAATGTATAATAATTATGGCTACGTTGCCTTAACGAGAAGGAAGAGTGAAGCATCCTGTTATTGCCATCCTAGTAACCCACCTTTAAAAAGAGGTTGCTTTCTGCACAACTAGTAGGGTTAGCTGGGACTGCGCCCTGCTCTGCACATGGATGGGAAGGAAGAGAGGGACAAATATGCAGACTGGCACACAATAGATATTTCTCACTGGGAGAAAACGGAGTGGCTTGTTTGCATAGGAAATGGAAAGATTGAGTGCAATTTTTAAGACAGATACACGATGCTGGGGGTAGACGTGTGTCTTTACTGTGCCCGTGTTCTGAGCTGGCAGATGGGAGTGATCCAAAAGCTCTCTAGTTGTGTTAGCTGTGCTCAAGTGAATAATACTCTCCCCATCTTTCTTCTCTGGTTTGCTCCTCTGCATATTTTACATTGCGGCATGTGGCAAAGGTCTAGTCTTGGGTTTCCCTTGAAATAATTAGGGTCAAACTACTATCGCTGTATTTTCCTGGTGCAGTAACTCTCTTAGCATAGAACAGCATTGTATTTAAAGGGATTGCTACCAGTGGAGTGTATTCAACATCTGCAATATGTTGGGGGTGTATTGGGGAAGGATTAACTCTCTCCTTGTTACCTTTTTTTTGAGCACCCACTGCTGACATGATCTGACATAGCTCAACCTTTCCTATGCTCCAATCTGCTGTTATCTATACATTATGCCACCAGCTCTTTTTCTTTAAATTAAGTTTGTTTGAAATGACTGGTTTTTACTTTAATTTTGGACACTTGTACTGTGGTAACATGATATGTGAATATGCCTAAATTTCTTGTGCCATGTTGCCTCAGAGCAGGAGCTCTGAGAGGGCAAAGTGTGAACGACAGTGACAGTGGGAGCCATGGAAGGCTGACTAACACACGTTATTCATCTCAAACTGCTAGAAATGTAAGAAGAGCTCACACAGACCGTCATGGGTTCCAGAGGACAATATGCATTTCCATTATTCAGCAGTATTTACACGTATTAAGGGCTGAAGATAGCTAAGGTAATATAAACTACTACCACAAGTTTTGTTTTGCATGACTTTGGAAGAGACAGGAAAATGAGGTCTGCTTATGGTGAGAAAACTGGATGGAAAAGTCAAAAATTTTTCATGGGTCTGACAACAGTAACACATATGGCAATCAAATTGCAAAGAGCTCAAGGATTCAGGCAGTTTCCCTGGGCAGAGACTGCAAAAAGCAGCTTTGTGCCTGCCCTGTGGGAAGGGAGAAAGAATAATATCACAGAGGCTGTAGATCCCAGATTGATGAGGCTGCTGTGCTTCAAGTAGGCATGAACTGAACAGAAACTGGTTAATGTAAAAGGAAGCTATGTAGCTGGTTTAAAATACAAGTTTCTATTTTGTATGTGTCCTGGTTAGGCATAGGAGCAAAAGTCCAAACACTTGTTAGGCACAACATTTTGTTTAGAAGATGCAAGAACCTATGCCAGAGTAAACTGCCAGCAGGGCCTGTCTCAGAGGGAACTATGGGGCACCTCTCACAAAATTTCTAAGTTATGCTCTTAAATTCTTAAAGTGGTGAAAGAAGTTTTTCAAGCCCTTTACTCTTACCCAACCAAGGTCCCCTTGCAAATTGCCTAAGCTCCAAAAAGTTGTTTTTTATTACTGTGCAAGTTTTCATTCAATTTTGGTATAATTCTAAACAGAGTAAAAATTGTCTGAAAAAAACAAAAATGTTTTAGGAGTCCATCTGAGCTTTATGTGTTCCTCTAGATGTCCCATTTGCTTCTGTCAAAAATGTTTTCTTCTCTAGGATTTCTGATGCTTTCAGAAAAAGGGGTAGTTATGTTTCCCTTGTTTTCATTGATCTTGCCAGAAAGCTTTGGAATTTTGCTGAAGTTGTTCTATGAAATCCCAGTTGCAACATATACCATGTATCTTTAGCACCAGGTTATGTCATGCCCTACTTAAAAACATAAACACGTTCACCCAGAGTCATTGTTTTTTTGCTAAACACATTCTTCTTGGTGTTCTTATGTTTCTTTATTTTTTTTTTTTAAAGTATTCTAGCACTGGGGGAATGAATACACTTTATATTACCATGGCCTGCTGCAGTCTAATATTCATAACCCAGGGATAAAGGCTTGAAAATGAAAGCAACAAAAAGGGCAAGACAAATCATTAATTCTTCCAGCTTTTTGTCTGGGGACTTAAAACATTAAATATAACTTCAAAAATTCCCTAGAAAAGCTAATTGTGGCGATAAAAGTAAATTCTAACTTAATCACCTTTTCTGACACAAACCAATGACGCAATGACATTGTACTAAGGCTAAGGCAATAATTTCGCATCAAGTCTTCCAGCCCTATCAAGTGTTTCCACAGTCCACGAGGATGGCAGAAGTCTTACAGCCTCATTGTGCATATCCAAGTGTAACAGCAGAGCGACCAGTTCCTCCTTACCTGACTCATTCTATAGTCCGCGATGATCTCCTCCACCTTTTGTATAGTAGGAAAGGTCTTATGGAAGACACACAAGCAAAAAGGTTCAGACTAGCAGACTCATAGACCTGATTTCTTTCTCTGAACCTCAAACCTTCAGCAATAGGTGTCTTCATTCAGAAACATTGACACCTGAGCTTTCAAATTGCTAGAAAGTCATTCACTGGAAAATGCTATAGAAGTGCATTTGTGAGCTCTGGTGTTTAAAAACTAGTTAGTTGAACAATTCTCAAGAATAACGAAAGCAGCAGAAGAATATGGGGTTTGGATGGATGTCTTTTTTGATTAGAAAATGCATTATTTCTTGACAAAAACCATAGTTCAAATATTTTCTTCAAGACTCTCGCTTCTCCAGAATGAAATTTGTGAGTGCTCATGCACTCAGTTACTATTCCTCCTTAACCCCTAGAGTAAAACACTTGTCTTAGTTTTCAGGTATCTATATTCAGATCCTTCTTCTGCCAGGGTCAAATCAGTGGCTTTACATCATCTCGCACCCAAATGGCTTATTTTCTTTTCTGGTTGAAATATTTCATTATTTGATGGGATTAAGAGAGAAAATTTACTATCATTTTCAGTTTATCCTGATGTAAAAAGGAAGTTGTCACGGCCATTGCATATTTTGTCCCATTCTTACGAATATTTCAGTGGAACTGTTTTGATTTTTTCCCCTGAGGGTAATATCGCTGACATTTTTTTCAGTCTTCAGAACAGCTATTCTTGTTTAGGCTATACTCATTTATCTTATGGTGCTTTTAGTTGACCATTTTAAGAAAGTCTGGATCTCACGCAAAATTATTAGCCAACAGTCTTTACACATCCACTTGTTTTTTCAGATGAGTCACTACTTTGCTTAGCAGAGTTCTGTGTTACTTCTGTACTTCCTACCCAAGAGGAAATAAAGAGGAATTTTCTCGTAGGTAATTGTGTCATAATGACAGCTGGGACCTGCTATTAGAACTCAGACTCATTTAGAAATGCTTGTAGGCCCTGCCCTGGAGAGCTCTTATTTCATATGCGATAAGTAAACACAGATAGAGAGCAAATGCGGTGGTCACACTGGTCAGTGCAGTAGACTTTGACCTGGGGATTAGAATTATGACACAAAACACATGGGGTGTGCTAAGACATACTGCATAAAGGTAAACCCACATCTTCAGATGAATTGCACAGGATGAAACTAGGAACCATGCTAAAACTAACAGTTTAGGAGTTTTACTAAAATACAATGGCATTTAGATTCTTCTAAAGGGTATGGTGGTTATCATCTAGTCTGTTTTTTTAATACATTGCCTCAGTTGTGAGTCCAGGATTGCTGTATTATGTTTTTATACTAAAACTACAGATTGGTCTGATATTCAAGATGTAGAGGTGTGCAAACAAAAATGGTGGGGTTGGAGCTTGCTAGTTGAAACCATGCGTAACGCCTGTTCATGCTTTGGTTGCAAACTTGTAAAATTTAAACTGAGCTTCACTTTTTTTTTTTTGTGTACCCGTAAAAGGAAAGGCGGGGGGGGAAGGTCAAAAGTATGTAGCCATGAATGCAAGTGGAAATGAACGTGAAAAGTTTTTTTGGTTCACATTGATTGACATTCACTGCATTAACCTGCATTTTCATTTGACCCTGCAAATACTTCTAAACAGCTGAATATATGGAACAAAATCTATAGCCAAGACTAATAAATTGCAATGCCAGGATCTTAAGGTCCTCAGTAACTGTAAATCAGAAGAGCTGCAGAAATCAACTGAGCTGTGCTAATTCACAAGCTAAGTGTCTGACCTTTAGTATTCATTAGCATCATTAACATTTCTTAAATGATGGCAACTGGAATTTGAGAACAGTATCAAAAGTAAGATAAAAAACTAGCCTTGCACCTCCCCTAGGTGAAACACAAAAGAATTTGACAGGTAATTAAAATTCTTGTAAAAATTATGACTATATAGTTTGTTCTCTGCAGAGAATTAGCATAAAATCTACTGATATCAAACAGCAGTTTCCAACATATGCCAAAAAGGACTTATTGTTAGGGGAAAAACCCAGGAATTTTGAATGGTTTCCACAACTGTGTCACTAAAAAGTCTTATGATACAGCTCTTTTTATTTTCCTCTCCTTTAGACTGTATTCAAACACAAACAATTTGTGAGCCAGAACAGTTTAATACCAGAGGAATTCTAATCTGCATATTCCCACTTTGAGTCAGATACTGCTTTCTACGTTTCATAAGAAACTTCAAAGCACTCCTTCGTTTCCCTCCAGCCAAAAGTTTGGGGGGCCACATACCATTTATTTATCTGTCTTCTTAAGCCAAGACTCCAGGCTTGTTATGTGAACATACACTTCCAATTAAACCTATACAAACTTGTATAAATGTACAGCAGGCCGATACTGTTGCGGTTAAATTTGGATTACTTTATTTTGGGGTTGTTCTGATTCAGGTTTCAGAAAATGATGAGGTAATGAAAGCAGCAGTCTCTTCACCAAATTTATAGCAATGATCTCTAATTGTCAAACTCCAAGACAAACTGTAACATACTCTGAACCAATCTCACTTTTCACTTTCCCTTAAGTTGGCCCATGTAGAAGAGGGGTTCTAGGAGTGGCCAAATTGCAATGCAGGCTGCGGACAGCCTTCTGAGTCACTGTGAGACAGCTGTTGAATAGCTTGCAAAGTGTTATTTGAATGAATTTTTAATTTAACAACTATTCTTATTACAGGCCTTTTTTTTTTGGGGGGGGGGAGCTTTTTTTTTAAGAAAGATGTAAACATTTTACAACGCTTTGTATGTTAGTTATATCTTTTGTGCAACTTCTGTCCGTCAGGCAGAGTATAAATTAATCAAATCTATCCTCATTTGAAACTGTGAGCATTGCTATAGTTCTCAATAGAGTACAGTTTCTTAGACATTGGTTGACTTGTTTGGAACTAGCTTTTGGCAGATTTAAAGTAGTAGCAATGTGCAAAGCAAGCTGTCTTGATGGCACAGATGACTTTGCCATAATTGGATGTCTTCAGTGCACAATCATGTTTCCAAGGTGAACAATCACTTTCCTACACCAAATATTTTCTTGTTGTTTTGGCAAATGATCCCAGTTAACAGACCACTAATGAAAATAACCACAGTTCGTTTATTTAAAAACTCATTTGCTAGTTATGGAAATAGGTCTACAGACCAGGTACAGCTCTGTACATACAGAAATTGCAAAATGTTTATGAATTCTTTGAGATGAAAAGCAATTTTTTTTTTTTTTTGACAGGAAATAGTGATGTTCTGCTCAGTTAACTTAGCAATTTTTAAAAAAATCAATCTTCCTTGCTCTTCCTTTGGGTTTGGTATTTCAAAGTAGTGGAATATAATGTTATTGTTTCTATTTCTCCGTGAGCAGAAAAATTATAATAATAATAACAACAACAATAATAATAATAATGGTGTCAGATGTATTTCCTGTTTATTCCATATTAATGAACTGTATTTGGAGCATGTGGGATTCCCATCTACCCCATGACAATGCACCATTTGATAATGAATCCCCTGGAAATGACAGATTATGTAAGGAATGAACTGCTATCTGGTGTTATTAGTGGGGAAGAACTTGACCCATAAAATATGACTGCCACTAATTTAAGATTATTTTATTCTGTGTTTTAGACTTGTGGCAATATTTTGGAGCTGAAGGCTGCTTTTTGTCATCATTAAAGCAATACAGGAAGATCTTAAGAGCTAGACTGAAATTGTCACCTTTTTAGTAGCTCTTGAATCAGCCCTAGGGTGTGAAATACACCTTCTAAACAGATGGTCTGAGATATTTTTCTGTATTCCCTGATTCATTCTATGAACCTGCTATTGAGAATGAAAGCAGTGACAAATCACAGCCACAAATGGAGAGGCAGTCTCAGAGGTAGCTCATCCTGGTATGTAATAAGGCCATTGATGTTATGAGGATTCAGCAGCAGTGCACAACAGTCATTCCAGCTACTTCATATGCTCTTGCAGCAGACTGAGGCATAAGGCACTCAATTCACAGAACAATCATTTTTATGATGCTTTGGGGCGTCCTGCTCAAAGCCTGGCTAGTTGTTAGGTGATCTTCTCACCTTTATGGCACCAGTGGGGCAAGATGGGTACGGAAGGGGGAGCTGGCCCAATAGGAATTGCACAGGAATTGCGGTATTCAGAGATGCCAGATGTCTACTGCAACAGGAGACAAAGGCACGTGCACAGCACCTGCAACCTGCTTCCTGTGTGTCTGGTTGGTCCTGTTAAGCAGTGAATCCATATGTCTAAGGAGAACTTGCACATACTGAGTCAGTCCTTGTCCTCTGTGTCCTTGGGTCGTAATGTATACTGCTTACATTGTGCAATGTACCGAGCTGGGTCTGGAAAACCTTTTCAACTGAGTCCGAACAGAAAAAAACAGGTTCTTTAACTGCAGCTCCTCAGAAGTGAACCCTTCTAGCCCTTCTCTGTGACAGAGACATCCCACTTGCCTCCTTGTGCTCCTTTATGTCCGCTTAATTCTGCTCGGACCCTTTTCTCTGTTCCGCTGTTTTTCAAATGTGCTCTGCCCATGCTATAAAACCAACCTTTCTACCTAACGCCTTCTTGGTATAGCAAAGCTTGGTGCACAGCACAGAGGAGCCTTGAGCTTGCTCTGGTTTGACTTTACTTCTCTGTTCATCCACTTATTTGGTGGCTCGGGGACTGGTATTTGTCTCTGGTACAAGGTGAGGAGTGGGTACAATCTGTTAATGTCTAATGCAGGGGAGAGAGTAAGGCTGCATAATCAGCTTTCCCCTGTCAGTCCTGTGTTTCATGCCCTGCCCCAGGATCCCACAAGTCCCAGAGACATCACATCTGGCACTTTGTTGACATACAGAAGGACAGTAGGGACTAAAACTAGCAATGGTGGCTGATTGGTGACTGAGCTCTCCCTTTTATCAGAGTCCCAAGGACATCTCTGGTGACCTGTGGAACAACAATTATTGGTTGCTGGACTCTGTGTGCTGACTTCTCTCAATCAGTTGCTTCTTTTGAAAGGGCCTTGGAAGAATGAATCTCAGGTTGTAGCAGTTAACACCTCCAAGATGCCTTTGTTGCATGTTGCTTTAAATATTAGTACTTCTCTGGGAGTTCATTAATTTCAATTTCACAAAAATCATGGCTCTGCATCCAGAAACAAGAGGGGCTAAACTGCAGCAGCTTTGTGGGTTTTTTAATGATCAGAAGGAGAAGCAAGAGCAAATGTAATGCTGATGCTTTTGTGTACCGTACATAAGGAAACTTTCCCAAACTGCCTGAGTTGGATTTTGCCTTGTGTTTATCACTAGCATGTCTACAGGTCAGATTTATGTGTTCTCCCATATACTGAAATACCATTTCATGGCTCCTTTCTTTCCTCCCTGTTTTGATCCATGATGTAATCCAAGACAGGGTGTGCCAAAGATTTAGTCAACAGTCCAAAACAAAGGCTATCTGGTCAGATTCTATCATCAGCTGAGTCAGATTTGTACAACTTGATTAAATCAAGGCATATACAACACATTTAAATACATGGCCTGGCAGAGACAGAGGTACCAGGAGGTCACAATTCATTTCCAACAAATGAAAACATTCAGGTTTGGACCCATGAATAAAAGACAGACTTCATTAATGCAGAGATTTAGCTAGTCAATTCAATGCTGCATAGCCTGCATCAAAAGAAATTCCTGGGAATGAGTTTACCTTAAGTAGCACCTGAATCTCTCCTGTTGCCCATTAATTATTTCTCTGCACTGGTAGGATACTGTGTGAAGAGCTTGCAATGTAAGGCTCAGGTCCTGCAAACTATAATGCAGGCATTCAGCTTTGCTTGTATGGGATATCACATGTATAAAAGTTTGTGGGATCAAGAGCAAAAATAACAATATTAAAATGAAGGAAAAAATGAAACATGAAGCTATTCTTTCTGAACTAAGTCTGAAATATAGCAATAAAATATTTATTTTTTTATTTACCTTGCACATTAACACTTGTGATTTAAGTCATGCTTTGAGGAGGTGAAGTAAAAGTGGCAGAAAATGTTTCTCTGTTGGATTTCTACTGTGGCTCACGCACTTGAATCAGAGGGTTGGTTAAATACAATGTATGCTTTTTCACTGTGAAAACTGTTAGCAAAATTTATCTCCTTGAGACAGTCCCACTCCATCTTGTACCCATCATTCTGTAAGCCATTATTTTAACTTAAGCTTTCGTGCTTATTCTGGATAATTCACTTGGTCTCTAAAGACATTCTCCCCAGACTCCTTTGTTGCTGGAAACAGATTTAATACTGACAGGCAGAGTCCTGTGTAGGTGTGGGAAGAAAGACACACCTCGTATAGATAAAAACCAGAAGTTTTTATAGGTAAGGTTATGAAGTAGTAAGAGATCAGCTTAGGGGAGGGTCCTTCTACTTGTTTTGAAAAAAATACGGACAAACCTGCAATGGTTTAAGGTAAGATAATATTTTCATAATTCATCTGCCTAACTATTTACACAGCACTTGCATCTAAGAACTGCATGCTTTCCACTCTAAATGGCTATGATGACCATCAGCTTTCATTTCAGGAAAGTCCTTGGAAATTTACATTTCAAATTGTAACATTTTGGTAAGTTTTTCACTGCAGTTTCACCAAAAGAGAAATGCTCTATGGGAACATACTGACTCTAATGAAATTTGGCAGGAAACAGTGCCTAAATAAATAAATATTTTTTTTTACTTTGTTTTGATAAGATAATAAGGTGTTTTGACTTTCTGCTATATTTTAACATTTTGTTTGTGCATATTGTCTTTCATATTTACCTTACTGAAACTAAACATTAGAGTTTTTACCATCTGCAAAACTATTTTTGTTCTGAATTAGACCAAAAGTGAATGCCCAAATTTTAGAGTTTCAAGAGAAATGGAAGTTCAGTTCTGCTGGAAAGTAAAGACTGGGCTTGGAAAGATAGATTTGGAGCTATTCAATACTTGAAGCTTGCGATGACTTTACTTATGAAATCATCAGACTTTTGTGGCTTACTTTATAAATTCTATCCAAATAATCACAATTACTGTATGCCTGATTTGTATATGCCATTACTACAGACAGAGACATGGAAGGTGATGCAGTTGCTTAACCTGTGTAAGAAAACAACCTTGCTCTTGGAGATTCTTTGTATGGCATATATGATGGGTGGAAGTAATCCCATGGACTTGCCTTAGGATTGCAGGATAACTTTTCATCTCTAGTTGAGCAAAAAAAATGTGGACCATTGTTTCCACCACTTATTTTTATGGGAGTACAAGGCAATTTAATGGATTTTTATCAGACTGACCTGAGGGTAATGGAGAACAGAGGGAGACACTTCCACCTTAAAAGGTTTTTCCTCTTAATTGTTCTCTAACTATTTACAGACAGTAGATTTAGTTTTAAGTTTCTGGTCTTTCAATTTATTCTGTAACCACAAAACAAACAAATATCAGCCAAACAAATAAAACTAGACAGCTGCACTACTATTTTGTATGTATTTTTGCATCTTAGGCTGATTCTGTACTTTGTGCACTTATAGGAACACCTAAAAATGGGGAAAAAAGTCAATGCTTCTTTATTGTGCTCTTTGCTTCCCAACATTTGTGAGTGTAGTTTTCTTCTCTAGACCAGTCACCATGTTGTTCTTCAGTTCATCCATTTGCAGTCTGCTCCTTCTGCTTCACATTGGTGATGAATTATACTCTGCTTCCTCCATCTAATCCTTTTCATTTATTTATATTTTATGGAGGAAACATAAAAGGCTCGTCATAAAAATCCAACTGTTTTTGATAAACCTTGTCATGTGCAAATAACGGAGCCTTGTCAAGCACAAGCCTTGCTGGAAATTTATGCCTTCTAATAATAATAACGGGAGAGAATCAGGAACAAATAAGGAATATATTGAATTGGATTCAAAGCATGTTTATGGTTTTAAATTGGTGGCAATAAAGTATTTTTTATCCAGAAATATTTTTACATGTTAGTGTAATTCAAATACCATGTTGTGCTTGAACTCTGCAGTATTTAGCCTAGCAGAGCTATGACAAGCATCTTGTACTATAGCACAGTAGAGCAGACTGAATTCTCTTTCCAAGGTTTGGTGGTGGGGAAAGGAAAAGATATACCTGACTTATTAACACAAGAGGAAACAAGCCAGAGTCTGGGGCAAAGAAGCAAACTTGTGGTCAGCTGAGGCCTATCTGTGGGTTAGCGAAAAATGGTAGGAACACAGAGGTTAAAGAAAACTAACCAAAGGCAGGTTTTTATTAGAATATTAGTTTTTCTTTAGCAACGAACTTCCTTGGCCACAGGCAACTTGTCAGAAGCAGAAGTGTTTGATACTTCTGACAGCTAAGGCTGTTGATATCTGGAAAGGCATACGGACAACCGGTCATATGCAGGTAAAGTTAACATCTAAAGGAAAATATGATTGCCTCTTGTTAAAGTCTTCAGCTATCTCTTTGCTGTATGACATTTTATTTCCTATTATAATTTTTGCTTTGAGAATAAGACTGAACAGAATGTTAATCGTTTGCTGATGATACCAATTAGCATTTTATAGCACTTTACAAATGTCAGTGTATGAAGGGGATCTCAGGAAGAAAACTTTGTGTTCAACTGGCAGAGTCTAATCCAAACAAATGAATCCCTTTAATGAAGAGGTTTCTTAGTAGCACAGCTAGTTCTCTGAATATATTGTCTGTGCATCTTCACAGAACTGATATTTATGCTCCCATGAGTGTTAGTCTTTACATGAAATACTTACTTTATGTCTTTTCAGGAGTGAGAATCTCTGTACTTCCCTTTCAGGTTAACATATCCAAGCTGTCATGTTGAACTACTGGTAGAAATAATATTAGAAAATGAAGAAACAAAGACAAAAAATTATTTTCCAATTTAGAAAACTGATTTTCTCATGTAAGGCCCATGTTCAAAGCTGTGTTTTGCAAATATTGAAGGTTTCATTGAGACAGGCATGAAGAGAAAACTTACTTTAACTTCCAGAGGATACAAATGTTTTAGCTTAATTTCATTTTGGTGTGGAACAAAGGCCCTTTCTGCCCCTTCTCCAACCCCCTCATTCAAAACTTCCTTGGCAGACTGGGTTGGAGCTCAGCCCTTGGGTTTCGACTTTGCAAGATAACACAACCGTTACTGAACTGGACAGTAGCCAATCAGCCAAAGAAATCAGTTAACACGAAATGAGGCAGATTTGAGGGAACTGGTTCTTTCACACTTCGTCAACTATCATTCTCTGTAAAACAGTGGGACTTTAATGATCTCTGACAAAGATATTCTGTCACTGTTTTTGTCTTGCTCCACATGGCATCGGTTGTAATGCATTATATGGGATCAGATGTCAGGAATGAACCAATTGATTTTGCAGTGTTGTCACAAAATGATGACCTTTACAAGAAGGATACCAAAAAAGGTCACAATTTAAGCCTCGTAGTTGACTTTACAAAGGAAGGTTCAAGTTTTGCCAGTATCAGCCTTTATAATGAGGTTAGTGAGAAGCTTCCAACAACATGTAACTTACGATAGATCGGGCGTTTTCTTTTTTCAAAGGTTTGACATAGATATTATGTATTATATTGTTGCCATGTCTTTGTCTGTGACATGTGTAAATATAACTTTTAAATTACCTTCAGAACTGATGACGCCCTCCCCATCACTTTCCTTCCCACCATGAATACCTAAAATAGCACACCAATTTTTAAATAGAACTTGGTATAGTTGAGTGTTTCACAGTAGTGTCATTTTCATACTGCTCAGGATGGATTTGTGTTTCTCCTTGCCTGAATTACATCAATGTAACTGAAAACAGAATAGAGGACTGGCGGAGTTTTTCTGAAGAATTTTACTCCAGGTGCTTGCAGCCTGACCCTTAAAGTCGGAAAGTGAATTGCCAATTGGGTGTTTGACAACTGCCGTTTATCACTTGTGCATGATGGTACGTGGGGCATTACTTAAGAAAAAGAATTGTAATTCTGAATGACCTGTGGGACTTGCTCAACGTATACAAGCTGTAGATTTCTTGCTGCAGAAGGAAATTCATCAAAAGCGATAATTTGGACATGATCTTTTGTATCATGACAAATAGATTCTATGTTTACATTCTCGATACACAGAATGGTGGCTTTTCTGGGAGATTAGAAGGAGGAAGCAAGCAGGGCTGCTGGTTTTATTTCTGTTTTTATTATTACATTAAGTTTTGAAGAATTGCTATCTAGGATCTTATTTCTAAGTCTGGTGATGCTTTTCCATGGATTCACTATGCCTTTCCCAGTGTTTAACAAACAGAATCTATGACATCCTGGGAACTGCATGAGTTCTAAGGCTAAACCTAAACATTTCTGATTCAAAAACTAGTTGTTTTTTTTTCCCTTCGCTTAGGATGAGAATATGAATATACATATCTATCACCTATATACATATATATTCTGTAGTCTGGGGCTTGGAAATTCTTTATTGTGTAATTCTGAAACCTAATAATAGTTTATTGCCACACACATAGAGGACACTTGAAAAGACAAATTGTATCAGTCAGCAGTGAGCAGCAGCTGCCTTAATTTTATTTTTTTAGTGATTTATAAAACACCTAGCATGGAACATCCTAACAACTTGATTTCAGTAGTATAATATTGTCTATATGTAGTAATGCAGTCAGAAGAGCCTGTAAAAGTATAATAATTAACATTCCATATGAAAAAGGAAGTTAAATGTGTTAATTCTGAATCTGTCGAACATCATATATTTTACTGAAATAACAATTTTGGAGCGCTTTCCTCCTCCACCCCAGCCCCCACTGCCCTTCATGGGGCTAGCTATGTTTGGTTAGAAAAGATTCTCTTCCTCTTTGGCCTCTGCTACATCCTCCCAGCCAGCCCAGGTCAGGCAGCACTACCCGGCACTGGAGTTTCAAGCTCCTATGTCTGTTTCAGGTGTTTGTGATCAACAACTGGAAGGCAAATGTAGACGCTCCAAACCAAAGGGAAGACCAGGTGTTTCAAATAATTTTTTAAATGCTAAAGTTTATTCTTATGATGTATACAGATTCAGGATATTAAATACATTGATAATCTCATTCAAAAAAATCCCTTTGCTCATCTGTAAGGATTTGACCAATATGTCAAATGCCCAGTTTTGGAATTAGAATGTCTATTTTTTATACTACATATATCGTGCCTTTTTATACAGCTACAAAAAAGATATGTTGCATGACATTCTCCAAAATAAAGTCTGAGTAAGGTCAGGGTCTCTCAACCTTAGCCTTACTTTTCTTTTCCTCCTGCAATACTTGACTCTAATAACTCATGGAGTTTATTCAGTCAGCATTTTAAATACTGTGTGTGTCCCCTTCCATCATTCATAACATGAGATGATGAAAATCACTGTAACAATTTTTATGCAACATAATGAAATTAAAAGCTTTTGGTATTACTATACTGCAGGTATAAATCTAACTAAATGTGGTGTTGGAGAGAGATGGACTATATAGGTAAGTGTTGGAATAATTTAAGGTTATTCAGCATTTTCTATGGATGTCTGTTCTTGTTTCTTCATAAATACCGTAAGTAATGGTGTGGTTAGTATATTCTTTAAGTGTCTGAGCTGGCAGTTTTCAAATATCTTTATTCATTAGCTAAGAAAAAGTAAAGCAAATGGAAAACAATCCATTGCAGCGAAACTGTAGATTTGCTTACCCATCATAGGAAAATGTTAACCTGCATAATATTTTAGTGTCAAGTTAACTGATATCAGACACTATTTCAACATATACACTGATAAAATTCAGAGAACTGGAAAAAAGCTTATATATATATTCTTATATTTCATTTTTATCCATCAAATTCTACATGTTTTCTATAATCTGGATATTAACAAGAGTATTGCTTGAGATCTGAAGGTCTGCTTTGTGCTTATACAGAAATGTTTAAATGTAGCTTTTTCCACCTCCCTTATGCGTTATCATTTATTTACCCTGGTATTTACTTCTCCCAAATACATACCTTACCCCTTCAAAGCCTTGCTGTTTCTACCTTTCATAATATGAGACATGATATTCTCGCTGTTATTTCTCATTGCACTTCAAATGAATCTTCACTCATTTTTATAGTATTGGACTTACTCTCCTGAGTTAATTTTTGCGTGTATCTTTTGTTCCATTTATGCTATTGTCCTGGTTCCGGCAGGGATAGGGTTAATTTTCTGGCACAGGACACAGGTATTCTATACCATGTGCCTCCATGCCCAGTCCATGGCGGGGAGCTGGCCGGGGTAAGGGGAGGCAGTGGTGGCGGAGGAGCTGGCTGGGGCTGCCTGGGGTCCAGTCGGGGAGCTCTGGTGCAGTAACCATGTGTATACGTTCCTCCATCAGCGTTATTGTTCTCCTTTTCCTTTGCTGTTGTGTTAAACTGCCTTTATCTCAACCCACGAGTTTTGCCTTTTTCTTCCGGTTTTCCCCACCGCCGTGGGGGCTGAGCGAGCGGCCAGGTGGTGCTGTGTTGCCGGCTGAGACCAAACCACGACAGCTATACAAGTTTTGTCTGCCACCAAGCAGCATGTGGAAGACATGAAGAAGACTTAGTCATGAGAAGGCCTTTTCATACTTAGTGTTTTGTAACAGAGGATGATGTCAATTTTCTTTTCTCATTGCCTCACTAGGTTGCCTCTTCCATCTTGGAACTACAGTTCTTTAAAAGTATGTGCTCCTAATCTACCCAAGTTGTGCTGAACTTTATTGCTCTCACTTTGTATTTACAACTATTTTCCCTCCCAGTAACCAGCATTTGGTTTTATCATCAGTTATTCAACTGGCATCATGTTTCTTAAATATTGTTTAGCATTTAAAGGAAATATTTTCCTCAATTAGCTCTGTGATTTTTCGCTTCCCAACCTCCATGTCCCCCCCCTGCCCCCCGGCCCGCCCTTGCCTGCTCTTAATAGCTCTGAGATAGGGAGCATCAACTCATCTCCCAGCGGCTGCCTTGGTGTGCTTTCTGCCTGTGTGGGAAACCCAAGGACTGAGGTGCTCACAGTGCTCCTGGACCAGCATCAAGGGCTACATGGAGGAGTAATATGGGTGCTCTGCACACAGCAACAGTTCAGATACCATCTGGAGCAGCCCTGAAATCTCAGCCTATGCCAGCAAGAAAATCGTCTCTGGTTTCTCTACCCATAGTTTCTATTCAGAGCTCCCTAAATTCAGCTGAGAATGAAGTTCTGTTTCTTTTATATGTCCAAGATGGTCCTTTCTCTTTGGTTTCACTGTTAGAAAGTTTTGAATCAAGGCTGATAGTTCTGCCTAAGTCTGGACTCCTGTGGACAGGCACAGTGCAGTCTTTCTTCCGCGCTTCTGCACACGCAGGATTTCAGTATGCTTCTGCCATTATTGCCAGTATCAGCTCAGCAGCCCTATGTGCAGCAACTAGGTCTTTTTAGCCCTCATTTATCTTCCAGCACTTTCCTTTTTCCCTTCATTGCTCTATCTCATTTAATTTCACCCAACATTTCCCCCTTTCTTATTGCTGGCAAGTAATTCATGTAGTTATGCATCTTTGCGATGATGGAGCTTTCTGAGCAATCCCTTCTCTGCAACAGAAAACTTTAAAAACTTTCCTGATATTAAATGCTCAGTCAAGTGCACAGTTATCTTTTTCGAGCTGTGCAAACAAAAAAGAACATTTTTGGGGTAGAGAGTGCAGAGAAGATTCTTTTTAGTTTACTGGTTATTTCAGGACACTATGGATGCAAAACACAAGAAATCTCATTTTACCAAGAGAACATATTTTAATTGCAATTATTATTTTAAGTCAGTGTTCTGAAAAGTGTCATATTTCAAGGCACAGCACCATTGAGTGAGAACACCAGGAAAAGCAGACTAAAGCAGCCTGACAAAGTTGTAGGAAACTCTTTATCCTGCTCTTCAGCTTTTTTTTCAGTTTCTGATTTTATCTTATGCATATGACATGTATTTCTTTCAGGCATTATTCAGTTAAGGAATAAAACTAGCAAGTGTTGCTAGTAGTTGGTTTCCTCCTAACTGTTTTGAAAGGGTGTCCTCCAGTCAGCTTTTGGAAAGATTCTCTGGACAGCATCGTCACCTTTCTCAGTCAGCTTTGGCACTCTGACCTGAAAAATCAAGGCAGTTCTTAGTATCGCATCACTACCAGATCAAGAATGTTATAGGACAATACCAGGATGACTGAACTGCATTAATTCACTGTATGAATGAGCTCTCTTAGCTTACTAAGCCTTCTATTATATGCATGATTCTACTTGATTTCGGAAAAGAAGCACCACTGTTTTCACACTAGTACTGGTATCTCAGTTCTACTTGTGCAAGGTGAATTTTCATGGCTCTCAAAAAAGAGATACCAATAACTGGTTTTGGGAAAAAGGCTACATCTGGCATTTTCTGAAAAGCAGAGTCTAGAATGAACCTAACGTGTCAGATTAGATAGTTGAGGATTAAGTAAACCATTCTTCAAGCTAATATAATTTCACTGTTTTCTGTGTTTCACCTGAATGTGTTTTTCATATCACAACCCATTTTAAGACTGCCAGTAGTATGTATTATCTAGAATGAATGAACAAAAGCTATTCTTACAATACTGTTAGGATCAGCCAAAGCTACCTGGCAGTATATTATACCCTTGTGCTTTTATGGGGAAGAGACAACATTGATAGCCAGGGTCCAAAGGAAGACAGTAGGAGTACGTTGTGCTTATTTGGGAGCTACTGGGAAGCAATAAATGTATCCAGTGCAGTACTCTGCCTGTTAGCTCTGCTATTGGCAAGTTGAATTTTCAGTACCTAAAGGGACTAGTGTTGAAAATCGTGATATAGTAGATACAGCACTATCTTTTACCTCCAGTTTACCTGTGAGTGCTGATGCTGTTATTTTGGGGCCGTGACCTAGCCAAAAGTAAGAATGACTTTATCAGCACATCAGCAGTGCTGTAACTGCCTAACTGCCAATGTTTCTGATGCCGAGTTGAATAACAACATTGTTCAGTAAGAGTTATTTCTTTGAGGCTTAGTTACGGAAGTGTGATGGGACATGGTGGTTTCTCTATTAGCCTGCTTGTTGTGAATACTCTTCATTGTATCTTATGCAATTTATCACTGCAGTTGACCCTCCAGAAGGAGAATTAAGCGTGTAAAATTTACAACAAATATATGTAAAAAATACTTATCTGCATAAATACTGCCATCCCATTCATCGTTGATATGCTCTGAATACAGTAGGACCAAGTATGACCCCTTTTCTCTTTAAATTTATTTCAAGAATCAGTTTGAAGACACTTTACAATATTTCCATTTTATCTGGCCCCTGCTGCTTTATTTCCTACATCTAGATAATGGGCTGCCTGAAGTAGGGCTGTTTCTCTTCTCTTCAGCTCTGCAGGGTAATAAGATCCTTGTCCAAGGCCTAACCAATAAAAGGTTCATAAGTGATCCTAATGAATAATTGCTCCAATGCGTCCAAGAAAGCAGAAGTACCAGGGTCTATATACCCATTTGTTTATTAAAGGAAGACAAAACAATAAAAGTTTAGAGCTAAATATTTTCTGGGTATAAAGCCATGGCTTCAAACTTTTGTGGTCAAAATTGTTAGGATTTAGACTTGTCATATAGAGGAGTTAGCTTGATGTTTGGTGTTTACATATCTTTTTTTTAAGGCCCAAGTCCCCCAGGATACCATCACTCCAAATGAAGTCAGTTACCAGTACGTCAGTGTCTTGACTGCTTTCTCAGGTTTGTGTCAGATGTATAAAATAGATCCAAGCTCCTGCTAGGCCCTTTGGTTATCTGGTAGGCTGAGTGTGTATTCCTGGGATCGATAAAGATCTGAAGTGAAGTGTGTGCTCTGCAGGGTAAGAACATTACCAACACATTGCATATTCTTTAGCTCATGAATTATATTTTGATTGAAATAATTGTATGAAATCTATATTTTAGTAATATGTAGTTTTTTCCAATAGGCAGATAATGAGGGTATGTGGGAATTTGGTGGTTTTTTATGAGTAACAAAATACTAAAAAAACCCCCAAACCTAAACCTGTCAGTCAATGGAATTCATGCACAAAGACTGGGATCACAAACTGATTAATATTTCAGTTTCTACCATGAAGTACCTTAACATTCATGCATTACATAAACTGAAGTGTTTATGTTTGGTAAACTTATAGACATCTTGGGTTATTTTGTTTCATGTGAAGATGCCGAGAATAAAGGGTGACTAAAGCAAGTCACTTGTATTACTTGTAACATACCAGGTTAGTCAGTGAGGCGGCTGTTTTGTGACTTCAAAATAGCAAGGAATTACACTCCAGAAGTACTTGATTGGTGGACAGATACCAGTTCCAAGCCTAAGCTCATAATTTTTTCTGGTGTTCCTGGAGTATCTTGAACTTAGAGCAGGAGCAGAATTTCTTGTTTATAGCCCAGTTTGTACTAGTTTATTTTCAGCAGCAGCTTTTTCTGATCAGACCTTGAGATTCCCTAAACAATTCACCAGGATAAACCTGCTCATGACGCTCCTTCCAGTCCTAGATGAATGAAAGCCTATGGGACCAGAAAGGATACCTTTTTTAACCAAATGAGATTATTGAAATCTGAGAGGTGCATTCAAACACTAATAAGTCATTTTTTTTTTCCATAATAAAATATGGCTTTGCTTCAGAAGCAAGGGCTCTTTTTGAATGCCTAAAGATTGCAGCTTACCACAAAGGCAACAGCCCACTTAAGAAAAAATATCTTGTTTGATATTCAATAGAAATTATGTTCCTTTTAGTCTGATCTGTAAAACATTGTACAAACAAAAATTCTGCAGCTTTCTGATGTGCTGTACCTTACTTACAGAATGCCTCTGATTTTGTATGTTTATCTTTCTGTAGGTTTGATTCAGCTGAGGGAAAACCTCTGTTCTCATGGTTTCTACAGAGCAGGTTGTGTCCACTAACTCCTGTTGAACAGATTCCTGGTTTAACCTAAGGTGATGGGACAGTGCAGATTTTTTTATAAAGAGAAACAAGAGGAGGAAGAGAAGGGAGTAATCTGTCCTTTCCCAGGAAGTTGTTTTTTAAATGAAATATCCATATTTTTCCCAGAGAAACAGTACTAGACTGCCTTCCTCAAAGCATTTCTTTCTTTGGCAAAGTTGGACACAAACGAAAGAATGCTTGAAGGTCTCACTAGGGAAACTGTTTATTACAAAGCACAAGTTTACTGGCAATACGTTGCAAACAGTATCCTTGCAAAGGAGAGAGTGCAGACTGCTTTCTCTGAGCATCTGCTCAGAATACAGCTCTTACACTGTTTTGTAGTTGGGACGGAGAAAGTATTTTTGCTTTCCTAAATAGTTTAGTGCAAAAAGAATTCAAACTTAGTAGTACCATCTCTGAATATGCTACAGAGGGAAAAACACTTATGTCTCTTTAGTTTCTTTTGCTGTGTCCCTATTGCCAAATACTATGGGCCAGGGACCTCTCCCTAGTCCACAGGCTGAATGTGTCCACGCTATGATGCACTTGGTCCAGGGTCTTCTCTGCATCCCTTATGATGCAGTTTTATTCCAAAGTCTTCATTATTATTTGCTATGTTTGGGGTTTTTTTGGTACAGGTTGTCTAAAAGTATGCGAGCTCTGTGCCACAGCCCGTTTAAGGGCACTTCAGCCTGGGATGCAGTATGAGTGCCTGTGGGGGCTGGTGCCAGGTCTGCTAGCACTGCCTCAAGCAGCCTTACGGGGAAAAGTGGCTTTAAGGGCGATTTTGGCCATGTGTCCTGTTGGGAGCAGTCCTAACACTGACCTGTAGCTGAGCATCAGCACAAAGACTTTTGTGTGGCAGAGGACAAAGCTGCATCAGAGAGCATGCTAGTAATAGGGCTGACCACTGATCCAGTGCTTGAGCTTGCTTCCTGTTGCTTTTTTGTTTATTAGTATAAATACAGATTTTCAGTTTGAGTGCAGCCAGTGGCTGTAGTATGACTTATCCCAAAACAACTTAGTGCAATCCTCTAGCTGCTGCAGTTCAATCGCACTGATCTTTGGAAGGAGGAGGACATTTCTTTTCTATTAAATGTTCCCTGAACTATCACCTCCAGGCCTGCACCTTCATGCTGCTTTTTCTTTTTGGCATCCACATCCCCCAGCTTCCAGGAAGCCCTCCAGGAATGCCCTGTGGGGTTGTTCTTTCACCTCCAGGATTTTGTCTGTTACTTTTCCTTATCTCAAAACCCTACAGGAGCAGAACTAAGGGATCCACTGGACTTTGTAGAATGTTTGATCTTGCCAATTGTTAGCTGGGGTCACAAGCACACAAAACATCATAAAGCAAAATCCGTTGTTCTTACCTTATTTTAGAAGTTTGTGGTGCTTTCTCACCGGATGGTGCACGAAGCCCTCATGATTGACTTCTGTAATAGCGGGGGAAATGGGTCGTCATTTAGTTCAGTGAAAGTCAGCAAAATGGTATCAAAGGGAATGTTGAGCAAGATAAACCAGCCGTAATCAACAAGTGCTTGGGGAATTCAAAGAATATTTTCCAACTGGAGATAATTAATTATGACTGCATTAGAAACCACACAGGTAGTTGAATGTGCATTTATGGCATCAAAAGTAATGCACATTTTTTTCAGGTGACCTGAAGTCATTCCATGACTAGAACATTCCTTGAAATTTTTCCTTTCAATTACTCCAGTTTTGTACTGATATACACATAAGAACTTTTGGACTATTTCTATAGATGAGTTGTGCAGGAGATTTAGGCAACCATTACATTAACAACCCTAAAAGATACATTTCAGATCTCTTATTGCTTACTGAATAAAAATTTGCTCTTGTTTTTGAAAGCGTTTCTGCAACAGTTTTGTAGGTATACAGGTCAACATACACTGTGCACAAGGACTGTCTTTATCTTAGGCCTTGAAAAGTCGTGTGTGCTAATTCTGGAGTAAGTGAATTCATCCTAAGTTTGATACATCTTTAGAGTTTAATTTTGCTCTTTCAAGTCAGCTTTGGAGCAATGTGCAACTGCAGTTGCTTCAAAACTTCACTAAGCTTCAGATTGAAAAGAAAAGGAAAACAGAGCTAAGAACACCAAACTAATGTTTGACACTTCCAATAGATGTGTGTAAAATCTAAAGAATGTACAGCAAAAGGCCACTATCAGGCTAAAGCAGGAACATAAAAATATACAAGTCTATCTGAGTTGTGTAGATAACTGAGCTTGAGGAATGTGCATTATGTCATGACCACTGACAGCTTTAACTAGACAGGAAAACGCAAGCACCTTTTCTCTGATAACAGTTGGTGCATTGATAGTCTTTACTGACCTTATCTGAAGAATAATAAATGCTTCAGTTCCTCAGTTTGTCCTTATTACTTTTTTTGGTTGATTTTTTATTTTCTTTGCCTTTTTAGTGAAAGATTCCCCCAGATAATTGAGAAAAAAAAAAAAAAATCCAACCTTTCAAACTGTACTAAAGGGTTGACTGAGACAAATGCCAGCAAGACACCTTCTAAGTGCTCTTGGTTTAAAGTATGAATTAAGGAAGGCCAAACATTTTATAAGGCCTTGTGATGACTGCACTGATGCCAAAGGGATGCAGAGCAGTTACCCTTATTAAGGTGAAACCCCACTGTGCAAAAGATGCCAAAGCAACAGGTATGTACAAATCCCAGGGTTATAAGGTCTGGACAGGTGAATACCCTTCCTTAACACCCCACCTCTAGCACACCGCCTAGGTGCTTCCCACCCAAAACACACTACTTTGTGCAGTCCTTAGCAGCAAAAGTGTTATATAGGAAACAAACTTCCTAGAAATCCCAAGAAATATGACGAATTAAATAAATGTGAGTGGTTGTCCTACAAATAGCACCTTCAAGTTGGTTGGACTGTTCAACTATTGATCAGGAAGAAATTCTCATGTAAAATGTCAGACCAAAAACCTTTTGCTTCCTCTAGTCCTAAAGTGCTGAGGCTTTTAGGTCAAATTCCAAAGGACACTGTGACCGTCACGCTGTCTTCAGGAAAGCCAGATATTTACTGGTGATTTCACTACTGTTACTGCATATAAAATAGTTAGGGAATGGATATTCTCCATATTTTGTACTTATATTTTTTATTTTTTAAAAAAATTATCTCCTCCAGCAAACAAACAAAAATACTTTGATGTAATTTAAAAAATGTTATTTATTATTTAACACATTCCTTTGAATCAATTGCATAAAAGGCCACAACATGAAACAAATGCAGATATTAAAACACATCATAGGCTTCGTATGTTAGCCTAATTTGGTTTCTTTGTTTACAAAATAAACATCAATATAAATATTTAATACAGTAGCTGCAGTAAGAAAAAGGACACATTGTTATTACTGTGAGAATGCTGAGCACAGTGGAAACTATTTTTTAAATTAAACTTTCTCTTAGCTTGGGCTAGAGCCTTGTTTCATAAGGGAAAAAGTAAATGGCATTAATGGTAAATATCCATCAGGAAATAAGTCTAAAAGCAACTCAAAGAAGTATATTGCTCGGAGAAAGATGGCTTTGCATTTGTGCCATGTTTATAATAAGCTCAATACCAATATCTTGAAAATAACAGTAAATATTTAACCTCAGGAATATTTCATATGATTGCAATAAATGTTTAATACAATGTAACTTTACAGTACTTCAAAAACTTATTGCTGCAAATATTTATCTAGAATTTTTATTAAATACATGCATAATCCATGAAATAAACTACCTCACAGCCTTGATTCAGCAAGCTGCTCTGCAGAAATGCAGAGGTATATCCTCATGCAGCTGTCTTCTGTGTCAGAGCCTAAGACTGTGTATTTGAACTCCCAACCCTTGCCCTGCTTACAGATCCATCAGTGTCAGGACTATTCCTTTTTTCTAACTTCTCTTATACGAATTCACTTACTAACAAAATCAGAGTCTGAAGTACACAATGCTCTACAGACTTAGGACCGTAACCTTTGCCTAGCAGTTCTAGCAGTTAGATGATACCTTCTGCTCCAACAGCCAACCAAAATGGAATCATAATTGCATTAGCCTCAAGAGACGTCCTCCTTCTGGATTGCTTCCAGTATGCTGAATATCCAGCCTTCTTTTCCAAGGCTTCACTACATGTAAAGCAAAATAAATATCATTTCTTCTGCTGGTACAGGGGTAAATTTAATTTCTTTCCCTGTACTGGAAATAATAGGGGCTACATTGAAACCAGAGAAGGACAACTACAAACACTTGTAGGCCAATGTGGGGAGGAGATTCTAGCTGACAATCATTATATAGCTTTCCATGTAGCATGCAGCAAGAGCACATAGCCTCTTGTGGTGTCCAGTAATGTAAAATTTCTGACCATCTTGTGCACCTCTTTAGTACATCCTTACCTCCTAAGGTCACGTAAGCTCACCTATTTTTCCCAGATTGAATAAGTTCCTAGAAGTCAAAAGTCAGCCTTGTATTTACTCATTTTGTCTGAAATGTCATTGTTTTTTAAAACTACAGGTGAGGGTTTATTTTTCCACAATTAGGTTTCTTGTGACTCTAAAACACTTCTAAAAACTTCTGAAATGCTTTCTAGTAGTGCGCTATTGCTGCAGGTCTGAAATGAGGTCAGATTAGTAAAAGCGGACAAAGGTTATGATGAAAATAGTAATGATTGATAGAGCATCTTATTTTTCTGGATTCCTCATATAATATAGTTGACGATTGTTATCTAACCAGAGGCAGTCAGGACTGTGTACTGAGTCATGTAATTAACGTATTTGAATGTCTGCATAAGTTCACAAGTTAAGTAAACCTGCTCAGCCAACCCAAGAAGCTGGCCGGCAGCACCCTCTATTTGCACCGCAGAAATACCGTGCCAGGGACCATTAGTAACAACAATGCTCCAGATCCTGTAAACAGTAATCATCTGAGAAACTTTCTAGTGAGCTCACATAAGTGTGGCAAGGAGAGGAGAAAGGGCTCTTTTACAGTTTTATGAAGCTGCAGGTTTGCACTGATTTTGGTGGGTTTTGGATAAAACTTCAGAACTCCACATATGGAAAGTGAATGATGTGGTGAGAAAAGGAATGGAGATATTTCAAGGAAGAGCATCTGCATGTTTTGTGGCCAGTAAGTAGAGGTGACCATTGCTTCCTTTTTCTCCAGCAATAAACATAGCTGAGCATGTTGTCAGACAGGTAATGTGGTGCCAGAGCTGAGTGTGAAGTTCTAGCATTTGACCTACAATTCATGTGATCTGAAAATAAGCTTAAACACAAAATCAAGGACTAGTTTTCAGTCTGTAAGGTTTTACGTGACAAAACTACATTCTGTTCTAATTGAAATAAATTGAATTTTTAGAGCTGATTTTGGTGGGACAAACTCAGATGTTAGGGACCTGCATGGTCACTGGACAGAGCATAACCTCCCCCAGCATTTCCTTTCTTGAACAGCCTCCCCCTGTTTCTCAGGCTCCTGCTTGCTATCCTTTATAATCCGCACTGAAAGATACCTACCCATCAAAGTTCCCTTCAAACTGATGACTATTTTCAAGCACCCCATCCTGAAAGGACCATCCTCTATAATTGCTTTTCAGTCTGCACCATTTATTAATTGCCCATTTGAGCAATCATCAGCAAATACATGCTACAAGTAAAGGCATTTCTGAAGCCATATTGTTGATGGTGCTGAATGGGGAGCCCTTAAAAAACAATACCTCTGTGTTGCTATGTGATGTGCTTAGTAAAGAATCAAGTATGAAGGCGGACAGCGGGACACCGCATGCATAGAAAAGATTTGGATCACAGCTTGATAAACCTGAATGCTTCTCAGGTTGAAAAACTTTAAAAAAATAATATTGCTGTAGTTTGGGCCATTAGTTATTCCATGCTGGGCTCTGTACTCTTTGTGTGTGGAATACTTTGATAGAAACATTCCTTTCTTTTGAACTGTGCGCTGTTTGTCATAACAGCATGGGATGTTGTGAAACCTAAAAATGACACTGTCAGATTAATCATTTTTAAAAGGCTTCTTTTACTCATTTTATAAAAGGATAACCTTTGAAAATACACAAATGAAGGCAACTAAATGGCTTTTTAGAAGACAAAATTGATTTAGATTTTTTCAGATGACCTAGTGATCTGTTGTTGTTTATGTCCTGTAGTTTAGTGCTTCTGCCCCTCAGCAGACTTTGTTGTCCTCTAACCTGGCTCAGTTATTGTAGTGGCATGTTACAGTAGACTTTTCTGCATATCCACTCCTTTTTAGTCCACTTTTTAGAGTGGACTTACGCTTTCTTTCTGTTGCTTATGCCTTAGACTGGCATTTTCCAAACTACAGTGCATTGTCAAAAGGCATGAAAGCAAGTCACCATTATACCTGCAGTATCAAACCAATGCTGATTATATTTGGAAGGCAATGACGTTCATTGTTGTGAAGATTATGAGAGGCACATTTGTAAGAAAACCATTTTCTCTAAACACTCAGGTGAGTGGCCTAAGCCTATTCTACCTATGACGAGTAGGGAACTTGGCTCTACTTCCTTGTGCTTCTGTTCAGATTGGTGGCAATCTCACTCCTAATAAATACCTGGAAAATGTTTACAAAACAATATTTTGTTCTATGTCTGCACATAGTTTCCATCCAGACTGATTTCCAGAGAAGCTGGCTTTATCTAAACAATGTTCAGAAATCTGGGTAGAGCCCTGTGTGCCACATCCATGGTGCAAGCCTGTGGAAAATCTGCATGGAGCATTCCAAAGAGGGGATAAACATGGGCAATTTGTTGTGAACCTCATCTCGAGGTTAGCACCCATTTTCAAAATGTCGTTGAGTCTTCCTAAAACGAGCAAAGGTGCAACTGGGTACAGGCACTCAGTATTTTACTGCTCCTGTCTCTGCTGTTTACAGACCCACATGTACACTCGGAAATGCTAAGCCTGTGACTCACAGAGAGGAATTCAACCTTGCATTGCTCTGCCTGTCCCCCCCACCTTGAGATCTGTCTCAGAAACTCTTGAGACCTTCCACCCCTAAAGACAGGTCGCTGTGAGAGAGCCTGTGAGACTGCTCTGCAGAATGGTCTGTGCCACATTTGCTAGCAGAACCCCAGCAAAGCAGCACAGTCCCCACCAGCTGGCTAGGACTGTGATTGCTCCCCTATTCCATGACCTCACAACTTAAAGATGTCCCTAACAATGTGACAGGTCATTGTGCTGACACAAGCACTGGGAAAGGAGATGTTTAAAAGACCTGCAAAAGAGGCAGCAGCTGTGGGTAAACACACAGGCATGCTTAATGTCAACAGGAACCGCTTATGGCCAAGCACTTTTGAAAATTTGGTACGCTGCAGTAAGATGGCTGAATAGGTGCCAGACTCTCTGGAAAATCAGAACTCCATTGTGAGGGCTGAGCACTTCTGAAAATGCAGCCTGCAGAAGGGCTGCAGATGGCCTGGCCGCCTCTCAACAGGCACAAATGACAGTATCGAGGGCAGCAAGCAGGATCAGGCTCATGGCTTGTAGAGGACGAGAGGCAGACACTAGCTGATAAAGGAGAAGCTGTCAGGTGCAGCAGCTGTCCCAGCAGGCGCATTTGCCATGTCAGGATATTGCACTCTCTGATCCAAGCACTGAACTTCTCTTTCTCTAACTAATTATGTTTTCAACGTGTTGATTATCATGGTCAATGTTATATTTTTATTTGAGAGTTGTATATTTCTGTTGTTTGAAATTTTGCCAGCTGCTGGCTGAGGAGGAAAAGTAAAAACTCAGATTCAATGACAGCCACCTGACATTATTCCCCAAAGAGAGCTCAGCTGTAATCTTGACTCTGTTATTCCCAAAGAAAACAATCTACCTGATCCCAAAATTCTCTAGGTTAGCAAAGACATATTCCTCCTCTCCTTTTTTTTCTTTTGAGACAATTTATTGATTGCCTCAGCCCTTTCTCCCACAGCATGAATTCTTAGGGAAATGCTGTAGTATTTCAAATCCTATAAATGCAAACCTGGATACCCTTTAGGAAAAACAAAAAAATTTTAAGCTTTTGACATTTTCTGAACATATAGTTATTGTCACCCAAGTAACCTTAACTCTGAACCTAACTGGGAAACAGAAACAAAAATTGTGTCTCTTCAGCTTCCTGCTTCCTCAAGAGTAAATCAATCCAGCAGGTAGGGAGAATGTAGCTGGAAGAGAGATCAGTATCTTATCCAAAAGGTTTGCAAATATGGACGTAGGTAAGCTAGTGGAATGAGGCCATTGCTCACTGTAGGTATCTTTTTGTGGAGAGTTAAAAGGTACAGTCTAGGAATCTAATTTCAATAGTAAAGGCTACCAATAATATTTATTACTGCTATAGAAGGAAATGCAACTACACTGCCTTACCACAGAACTTAAGGGACTTTATGCAACCACAGGAGAAGTGGTGACTAAAAGCTTGTAAGAATAATGAAGCTGGAGTGGTTTAACAGCATGTTGGATAAGTTACGGTAGCTGTAGGAGAGCACGCCTCTACCCTACTTCCAACACTGTAACACGTAGAAAACATATCCTCACATCTGAACCTTAATATCACTGATCCAACAAGTTCTGTGGTTTTGGATAAACCACATGTATTCCAAATGGTCTTATAACACAGAAAGAGTATTTTGCAATAATTTAATATGAAAGAATTTAAGTACAGGAATGACACCAAGAGGACTGAAGTGATGGGATTTGGAAGAGAAGATTGACACAAATTAACTTGAAGGTCTTAATTAGGACAGCTATCTCTGTTCCTTTGAATAGTCAACTAGGTAAAAAGAAAGAAACTTCGAAGATTCAAAGAGTGATAAATTTCAAGGATTCTCACTTTTTTATTATATGAATGAATTTAAGAGTATATGTTAAACTTCTGCAAGATTATGCTGGTAAGTATGAGCTGACCCAATGTCACCCAACATTTTTATTGCTTGTAGTAGACATACTCCATGGCAGCTGGTGGTTTCAGAGGGAAAGACGTTGAGGATGAGGCACCAGCCCCATGGTAACTTTGAGGAAAAACAAATTTCATATTGGACCTCATCACATAGGGAGCTATTGCAGAGTGCTGCATTGGCATGTTCATTTATGGGATATCTTCCTAAGGAGATTGGCCCCTGTATTTTATACAGAGGCATCTAATTCAGAGGAGATCCTGGTCTCTGGAGCTTGCAGAAGATTATGGGAGGGATCAGAAAGGAAAGAATTAAATTTACGAGGCTGCATGTGTTATTTCTGATCATTGAACTCTACCAACAGCAGAGAATATGCTTTAGTAAGTGGTAGTCTATGTAGCTGAAGTAAAGGTGCAATATTTATAATAATATCAGATTGAAAGCATTGAAAACCCTAAAATAATCAATTCACCAGAAATGACCTACTGACCTTTCTGTATGGTTTTCCCATAAAGTAGACATTAAAACCAGACCGTATATGTAATTTTTTTCAGATACCATTTTCTTTAAGTTGCCCGTGGCAGTCTCTTCCATATAAAAAGATGCTTTTTTAAACCCCGATGTAACTAATATGTTTCTGCTATCATAAGATTAACCCCCATAACCCCAAATGCCATTACAGAGTGGGGTTTTATTGACGATTGGTGAATTTACCTTGTACCAGAACTAACGTGACTACTGTTTTACCTACTTTTTGCACTGAAGACAAGGCCCTTAATGTGATGAGTTGTGTTATTCAAGTAGTCATGTGTGTTTCATTGCCTAAGTTTTTTGGATAAATGTTTTAACCTTACCTTGTGTTACCCTTCAACAGCAGTTAATCATTATAGCAGTATCATCACTCTGTAAGCAGAAAAGAAGCATTATTCCTGATTATAGCTCTAATGAGTCAAAGGGTGCAATCTCATAATTAGGTATGTATTTAAAAGTTGTTTACTTCACTTGACTTTACTTCCACAGAATTCAAGGAAGCACAGTTACCATGGGTTAGTTTTTGCATGTGCTGATGGTATACTTTAAAATTCTGCCCAACCTGTCCCCATCTCACGTCGTTGTGACTTGAGCGTAATTAAACTTTGGAAGAATTTGGATTCCCATCTGAACTGACATCTGATGGTTATCACCCAGGCATAACCTTCAGTTTTAGCAAACGATTTGGACTGAACAAACACAGAACGCTTACATATTTTACAAACCCACAGTTTATACAGAGATTATTTTATGTTTAGATATCGCTCTCAAACAACTGGGACAGAGCCAGCTGCAGATCTGTATAAACAACAGATTTTGCACATTAGATAGTTCTTATGGATCTGGTTTAGTACAAAGTATAGTGAAAATCTAGCAGTTGAAATCTAGCCCCACCCAACAGTTTCTTTTTTTTCTTTTTGCCAAAACAAGCAATAGGGTGGCATTTAGACCAAGAAAATACTGAAAGCAAATCAGATATGTGTACTGCTCTGAATGAGGAGTTGCCAGTGCTTTAAATGACTGCCAGATGTCAAATAGCAAAATGCCTCTCCTTTCACAAAAGTAAGAATAGCTGACTAATAATTTACTTTAAATGGCTGAGAGTCCAGATCTCTATCAGAGATGTATTTCAGCTGTAACATTTGATACAGGCTAGGGGAGAAGATGCAAGTATGGATGTAATATAGTTTACCCTATAATCAAAGGAGGAAGAAGAAAAATCTTTGCATTTTAGGACACTGGGTCTCCATAAAACAAGAACTAAGAACAACTGCCAACAGCAACTTTCCTTTCTTCTACCAAAGAAGAAACGGTAGCTTATGACTTTGGTTAAAAATTCATCGTCAGTCTGAGAGCATATATTTCCCTTTAATAAATTCTCATATTGCAAGAGGAATCGTGGCTGAACAAAATATGATATATTTCTGCATACACATGCAGATACCTATGTTTCCATATGTGTGAAAGTAAGTGGAAATTATGTCTTTTTAAGAGTTTTAAATTTCTATATTTTAATGAACTTTTTATGATATCTAGAAATTAAATCCCACTCAAAACCCACCATGTTTATGAATTGGGATGTATATGGACATTTTCAAAAGCATTTCCTTAAATTTGATGTAAAAAATGTTCAACACAGTTAAAACGTGAGAATTGATGATCTAAAAGTCTTCATTGTGATTATGTTTAATCATTACAGATTCAACTAAAGAAAATCATGCTGCACTATTTATTAGTGTATTTGGAAAAAACCCATGCAGCAGTGGATAAGAAAAGCAGTCCGACTGTGTAACTTGTTTACATTTCAAAAGACTTTTGAGAAGTTTAATCACAAGAGACTGAAGAAAAACTGAAGTCAGGGAGTCAAAGTGAAAGAACAAGTGAGACAAAAAATAAGAGTATTAAGAATAAGAGGTGAACTTTTATCTTGGAAAAATATTAAAAGCAGGAGTCACAAAATTTTGTGCTACGAATAGAGCTGATCTGGAAAAGAAGGATAGGCAGAAAATTGACAAAATCTGTTAATTTTATGAAAGAGAAGGAGAGAGTTCTGGAGAGAGTTGGAGAAGGCTGGAGTTATAACAATGTCAGATCACATTGTTTCTTCTACATGCAAAAGAAGTTAATGCATTAAGTCCATCAGATGGTTCTATGACCAGTTTAATAATTTTTGCCATTAAGCTACAGTTACTGTTGAAGGAAATTGTAACAGGTTTTACTGAATGTCTTAATACTGCTTATAAAAATTAAAAAACATTATCAGCAAGGACCTGCATTAGGCTTGGGTTAAAATACGCTGTATGCATTCTGTAGTACTGTGTGCTGGTATTAGGAATTTTAGTTAATCATAAGGATGTATTGGACGTAAGCGAGTAGGTTGTATCTGCTAACTGGAAAATATATATATGTATTTTACACCAACTTTTGAACAAGAGAGAAGATTGAGATAGATAGGTGGGTTTTTTTCAAGGATAGATATCACTTTTCTTAACTCTGCTGGTTTAATTATTTGCTGAGCCTGAACAGCAAACCAGACTTGTTTCTTTTCCTGCTCATTGTAATGCCTGGTGGCCTATCAGCCACTTTTAAAGAATTGCGTGTTGCAATGATTTATGGATGCTGCCTCTGGTCCGTTCAGAAACATATCTAGTTCTGTGATGAGTTCTGCTTAAATTGCCCACAATTATTTCATAAAGACATCTTTCAGTTAAGCATTAAAATCAAGGGACAGCATTAAACCTATCCCCACTGCAAGACCTGCAGCTCCTCTTGTTTGTAAGACAGGAGGTTTTGCTAAGGAACTGAATGCTTAAAAATGACTGCTAACATATTTGCTAACATCCAGGCTTTAAAATGTTTCTCGTATTAATTTAGAGTATGATACTTTATGCTCTTACAGTGAGAATTGCACTTACAGGCAAGTTACAGGACTGTGATTCTTCTGTGAGAACGAGGGAGTAGAGAGAAGTTGAACCTCCTTCAGCCCCTGCATAAAAGGCCAGGGAAAATGTGGTCCCTTAAGATTACATTATTTGTACAGTGTCAGACAGACATGCTACAAACACTTAAAAAACTGCTGTCTCCTGTTCCAGCAAGTCTATAAATTAAACTGAACATAACCTAACTAGGAATGGTAGTGATGCATGTGGGAGGAGTTGATCTCTGTTGTGGTATGCTGTGAAAGAAGTTATTTTGGTTGAAAAGAGCTACAACCTGGAGGAATGAGATATGTATAAAACCAAGACTACCGTGATTTTTATAGGTCACAATCGTATCACACTAACCTGGTGAGGCCAGTGAGATTTGAGACTGTGGAGGATAATTGTACAGTGCCACAAATTATCCTCTTGTATATTTTCTTCAGCATCTGGTTTCTATTCATCCTTCACCTACACTTCTATTGTGTAGTTTCTGGGTTTTCTTCATATTCTCAGCACTGTACTAACAAGCCATAATAACGCATTCTACCAGCACAGTAATTAAACAAAAAATTATTTTAAGTTTGGTTACACTCAGTGTTTTAATGCTTCCTGTAATTTTTTTCTTTCTATTTTATGTTCATAAAATTTTGCTCTAAAGTCTGTACAGGGGGATTCAAGGTGGATACAGCCAAAGCCAGCAGAAGCCTGAGCAGCAAACTGGATGATTTGTCAGGACAAAGCTAGACATGGACTTTGTTCAAATGCAACACAGCTCTAGGTGCTGTCCATAGAGGATGTGGTTTAACAGCCATATGGAGCTTGTCTGCAGCAGTGGACTGTGTGTTTTGTTCTACGGCTCCTCCAGCTCCACCATGCCTGGCTGTGTCTCAGTTGGTCACCCAACAGAGCCACACTGGGTGCTCCTCTCCCAGACACTGGTTTCTGTCTGACTATACCCTTGTCAGTGGAGAGGTTTGGTTGATTCTTTCACACACAAGCTGGGAGCGACCTCACTTATACCCAAGACATTTTTTCAGACCCTGCTTCTCTGTCCCATGTTAGGCACCACAAAACACTGTGATGTGGCGTCTGCTTCCGACATTGAGACTTACCCTGGCATCCGTTTTGTTTTATTTCAGGGAATTGAAAATAAGCAGAGGTAAATTGTAAGACAGCGCAGTATAGGTAGATGATGACAGCCTTCTGTGTAGTTCAGCGGCCCAAAGATCCTCCTGCCCATTGCGTATTAAGCTGTTGCTCTTTGAAAGTGGATATTGCTCTGGGAAAGCCCTTTGGAGAGGCTTATTTGTTGTTCCCATGTTGCACAACTAAATTTTTCTCATTTTTTGACATTGCAGTATCTGAAGAAAAGGAGGGTTTTTTTTTCTCTGGGCTGTGTTTTGGGTTTTGTGTGTGTGAGTGAGACAGGGTAGAGAGGGAAGCGGCTGCTTCCATTTACTTATCTTCTTATTTTTGTACAACTCATCACTTTTTCAGTGATGCTTTCAGCATGGACTAATCTGTATGATGTCCATAGGACATGCCATAGTTTGGAATAGCATTTCAGCAATGTAGTTCAAATGTGGCATACCCAAAGATTAGCCAGGCAGTGTTTTAGCAGCTGCATTTAATTTTGCCAATAAGTTAGTCACAAATTTGTCTATTCATGTTTTAACCCATAGTGTGGTACAACTAACAGCTGTGGAGTACATCCACCTTCCAGAATCCTTTTCTTTTATTTTTATTTTTTTAACCAGCATCAAAGCTCTATAGGATTGCTAAGAGGCAGTCTTGCTTTCTGTGGTATTCAGTCTTCAAGCAAATTATTTTTTCATCAATCCGTATCTATTTCGTTCTCCCTCTCTCACACACACTCACACACAATCCACAGTAACACATCAGAACTAAGTTACCTTCAGGAAGGTCAGTGGGGAAAAAAAAAAAAGATTTAAAAACCATAAGATTTAAAAAGATGTATCTGAAATACACTTTCATATTCTTTTTATTGGCATAGTCACCTGCTCCATGAACAGTTTTGTTATGCCCAGCAGTTCAGAAGACAGATTTGCAAAATAAACTCAGTTATTATATTAGCAACTGTTCATGTTAAATCACAACATAGTTGCCTACTAAACCTTTAATATTTTACAGGTATTTTTGGCCATGTGGCTAGAGCACAAGACTACAGTTTAGGACCTCTGGTTTCATTCTCAGTTCTGTCAGAGGCTTCTTGTGGTGTTGTGGAGAAAATTTTTTACTTTCTCAGTGGCTAAGTTCCAGATCATAAAGTGATCATAACAAGGCTTTCTTTTTTTTCCATCCTTTGTCCTTCTTGTTCATTTATACTGTAAGCTCTTACAGGAAGACACCATTTCTCCAATTAGGTGTTTGTATTTTTCCAGTCTGAAGGTGGAGGTCTCAACAAAAATACATGTAAGTAGGGATTTATATACTATAGTATGGATTTATATATTACAATAAAATATAAATACTATTGTTTCTATATTATACATGAAAAGTAAATATAGATAGAGATTTTTGAGTGATGCTTACTTTCACAATAACTTACATGAATAATTTAAAATTTTCAAGTGTCACAACTGACACTACATCCATGCATTATTAAAATACTGGTAGTAAGATGTTATTACACATATCTCAATAAAAGAGAGCTATGTAGTGCAGAGTGACATTTAAATTCACATAAATCAATTTATGCTTCTTGTTCCACATCCCTGGTACTTTTAAAATAATTTCTTCATATATATTTGCCTTCTATCAGTATATGGGTTCAACTGGTGAGCTATTTTCAGTAATTATAGTTCGTTTCCCAAGAATCAGATGTGTACTTGAAAGATCATTCCTGACTGGTTTTAAGCTGCCTTGATAGTTTTAGTTATTACAAGTTAATTGAACTAGAAAAGTTGAGGATAAAAGTTGGCTTATCAGATTGAATTCTGTTAAAGTGACTGACTGTTGTATAGGGAAAGGCAACAATAGGTAAGACTGTCCTATCATCACCTGCTTATTTTTAAGGACTAGATCAAAGAGATGACGATGATGTTTGGTTCCTTGTGGATACCTGTAGTCAATGCCTGGATCTGCAATCTTTTCATAACTAATTGCACATTAGAGTTGCTACCTGAGTAGTGTTGGTGCAGCCTCTGGCAGACTGATGCTGTAAATTGTAGCAGAAAAGCTGTATTCTCTTTCCCACAAAAAGAGACCCATGGAGGGAATATTTTTTTAGCGTGCTTGTGTTGGGTTAAGTGGATGATGGTGAGAACATCTGGGGCACACGTGAAGCTGTCAGGTTTTGTCTGCATTGCTGTAGCTTTTGAAAACATACTAGCTATTCAATGTTTCTTCATGCGCCCAGAAATAGTATGATTTAGGTGATGAGTCAGTCAGTAAACATCTTCTCTAACCTGCTCTCTATGAAAGTCTCCAGTCCTCTTCACATTTAAGCCTTTACTGGGGCTAAATGATTCAGAAGACAAAGGCTAAAAATCAAAATAATTTTGGTTTGTTTATTTGTTTTGTTTCTTTTCCCTTCTCCTTTTATTAGCAAGATACAAAAAGGAGGGAAGATGGAAAATCTTGAAGTATTATTAGGTGAATGCAGAAGATATTTCTTTTAAAAAAGCTTTTTGAGGAAAGGAGGTTTCTTTCAAAAACATGCCCTTAAAAATACCTTTCTATGTGAGAATTTTCATTTTAAGGTAGTGAAGGCAATGTCTGTTTTCCAATATTAAAATTACGTTGACATAATTTTTTGCTTGGCTGAATTTTAAGGCTGATACGAACTTCCATGCTGCCCAAGTGATTTGGCTACTCAGATCCCATTAGGAAAATCTCAATCTTCATCCCAGGATTGACTGGAGAAACCATTATATTAAATTCTATTAGAGTTTGTTATCTAACATGCTCAGTGTTGAGTGACAAGAAGAAAATGATAATGTGTTCACCTAGGGACTGTAAGACAAATGTTTCGTGTTCTGTGGACTTCTGTTAGATAACATTGTGGTCATATTACACTAAATAGGCACGTCCTGTTTTTTTACACTGAAAAAAGAATTTGAGTTATTGACACATGCAGATTCTTAAAAGCCAGAAGATCATGTTTTTTCAGCTTGATTTTTGAGATGAATGCATTTTCTTGACATATTTCTAGAAATACTAAATTTCATAGAGCTCTAATTTGACATTACATCAAGCAAATCAATGTTCTCTGTGCATTACAAAATGGAAATCATGAGTATCACTGTGTATCAAAATTTAACATTATGTAAATTACAAAAAGGTCTATCCCCTATTTTACAAATGGCTACCTGTTCTTCATGTGATACCAAAATTTTGTTTGAAAGATACAGAAATGTGTTTTCAAAAGAAATCTATTCCTTTAATACAGTTGTTTCTGAATCTAGTCATTATTTGGCACAACAGGGTTCTGCTGGTTCCATTTAAGCCTTCAAATTAAGCCCTAGCTGATACTTGGCCATGGGAGGACAGAGTCTGTCTGGCCCATGAGCATAGCCCTCTACACTGGACTGCAAAATGTCCTTAGCCTTGGGCACGTGGTCAGCACAACAGCAGATTAGAGAAATGCTTAACAACACTTCTTACCTTTAATGTTTCAGGCAGGCTAGGGGTGGAAATAGTTTGTTTTCTTGTTTTCATAACTGACCATTTTTGGGTATCTTTAGTAACAGCATGTTTCCTATAAATGTGATATTGCTTTGGGTGTGACATATTATTACTTGCTTATCTCAATAAGGTTCAGAGGGTTTCTTCTGAAATTGAGAGCAGAATTGTAACAGTTCTTGTAATAGAAAAACAACTGATTTTTCTGAAAGAGAATTGATATGAGGGCATATCAAGACAATCAGTAAGATCTTAAATTATAAAAAAATAATATAATGTTCTAGTAAAACTTGTGATACTAGCCAGACTTGGAATGATTTGTTTCTTTTTCTATTTGTCTTGGGTGCTAAAAGAGAATAGAAATATAATATAAACTTCACAAATGATCAAGGCTCCTGAACCGTCAGATTTCTATACTAAAATGTAACTCAAGAAGATTTTTTTCAGTAAAACTGTCATTTTCAAATACCAATATGCTTTCTGTGATTATGTTTCATAGACCTGTATTTCATCTCTTGTAAATACAGATCATTCTCCTTGACTAACAAAGGTGACTTCAGTGAAAACATTTTAAGTGTGCTTCCACCTCCTCCTCTTTATGATATGATTGAAACTGAAAATAAAGAGGGCTTTCAGAAGCTTATTTTTTAATAAATAGTCTCAAAGGAACAAAGAACCATGAACTTACTCATAAGGTACAGTAGCTTCATAGCTGAAAGCAGAAGAGCAGAAAGATTCACATTCCCTTGTTGCTTCAGTAGCTCTTTTCAAGATGTTT
Source organism: Burhinus oedicnemus (assembly GCA_008921705.1). Taxonomy (NCBI): domain Eukaryota; kingdom Metazoa; phylum Chordata; class Aves; order Charadriiformes; family Burhinidae; genus Burhinus; species Burhinus oedicnemus. The sequence goes on along the minus strand of VFFE01008255.1, from coordinate 1,211,572 downwards.
CCCATTTGACCTTTGCCACAAAGATGAGGTCTGTCCAGAATCTCCGAAAAAAGTAAAGCAAGGTCAGGCAGAGATGTCTTAATATGTGCTTTGCACAAAGCTCTTTTCTTATCTACCTAAAAGCAGTGGACCATAGCAAATAAGTTGTGGACAGGACCGCTCAAGCCCAAATGGCCCGAAGGGACACCATTTAGAATGACCTTTTAACATCCTTTGTCAGTAATCTGCGTAGATGAAGTCAATTGTCTAAAAGGTCTGTCCTTGTCTAGCAAATAAAGGATAGTGAATGTTGCAATAGTGATTTAATCTCATTCCTTTCAGAAATGATGCAAAGCAATTGCTATAAACTTTTAACTCACATTTTCTGAGATTCTAGATGCTGTTTCAGTGAAACAGGAGAGTTGTTAATCTTTAACAGTTTTAAAAAATAAAATTCAATTGTAATCTATTTCATACTGACAATCAATAAGAAAAACTAAACCAGACTACAAAATTGTGCTGATATCTTTGTTTTTCCTCATGCATATGATTCTGGTAGAAACTGTCTTTCTCTAAAAATGGGTATAAGAAAATAAGAAGTTCCACTAAAGTCCAGTTTTAGAGTTGTGTTCGTCTTTGACTCAGACTTGATGAAAATATAAGAATAACTTGAAAATCACTCATACTGTCTGAACTGAAAAAGAGTTCACAGTAAGAATTTGCCTGTTTATTTTTTAAATATTGCTTTGCCTTTCACTTTTTAATTATATGAAAAGCTCACCCTTTCTAAAAAGTATTTCAAAGACTGTATTTCTAAATATGCTATTTTTTGGACAAAGATCTCTGTGGAAAGGTTGCAGTTCTTCCCTGCAGAGTAATTGTATTTTGACTATGTGATCAAACTATCAAGACCAACTGAAAGGAAGGTAAAGCAGCTGACCAGCCTGACAAAATGTCAGTTTACTTGGAATCAAGCATGTGGGGGAGAATTCAAATGGGCAAAGCTGATTAGGAGTCTGCTAACTAAAGGGTATAGGAGACTATAAAAGGTAAGATCTCTAATTAGCTGTTTGAGCCAGAGCTTCAGACAAACTTTAGAGGTGGACTTGTGAACTGCATAAGAAAGGTTCTCAATAGGGATTTTATCATGGATTACAAGACTGGTGAGGAAACAAAGGAGGGGGAACAATGAAGAATGGCAGTTCTGGGGCACCTCCATCTTTCTCCTGTCATGCATCATGAAATCAGGTAAGAGAAAATTTTGGATTACAGTAGTTGACTTTATTTAAAGTCTGTCCAAGAAAAAACCCAGAATCCAGTCTGCAAAGGGCTGGAATAGCAAATAGGAAAGTTCTAAATGTTGATACCAGACTTAGAGAAAAAGGGAATTCATCCCCACAATTAGGATGAACTAATCCGTATTAACACTATGTTTGTTTGTGGAAGATTTATAGGAAAGGCTTTAGCATGCTCATTCAGTCAAAGAACCATGTGGTCGATTTGGCCAAAACCTAAGACAGCGTGAATTCAGAATATTTTGGCCAATGCTACAAACCCCTTGTTTTCCATGTACCAGTATTTGAATAATTCACAGCTCGCTTGCGAGAATTCCATAAGGATTACTTTCTGATTTAAATTCTACGTTAATGATTTATTAATCATTATTATTGATTCTGTGTGGCTTTGGTCATGGCAATATTTAGATTCATGTCTACCACTGCTAAGAAGTTGATGCTATATATTATATAAATGTATACGTACAAAGCTCCTAATGATTCTAAACCATTTCTGCTATATGTACAGTATGTTCTTTGGTAACCAGCAGTGTCCATCAATGAGAGTTGTACTATGGATTTCAGTGGCAGCAGGGTCTTCATATTAAAATCTAAGGTAGATTGATGAACGAGTTCAGCAGAAGTCTAGCTATTCAACATCACAGAATAATGAAAAATACAATTTTTCTGGGAATAACAGCAAGTTTCAATACTGGGAACTAGCTGATTCTAGATACGTTCTATAAAATCTAGGCTTCACAGAAAAGAAAAATGGCTGGGCAAGCAGCCTTTGCCCAGTAGGTGGTTTTGAAACAGGCAAATTAGAAGTTGTCTAGGAAAAGAGTGCAGATGAAACTCCAAAACAAACACCTGTGTTCCTTGGTTATATTCATGTTAAATCTATGCATATGCTTTCTATTTCTACAGTAAACTGCATCTGCCTGGGATCGCAGCATCCCTATGTTCTGAGGAAGTCAGATCCAAATCTGATGTGTGCAGCTTGGACGTCTTCCTAATTTGAAACAGAACCACTACCACTCCATGAAGCTTTTGAAAATAATTGAGGTCTGACCAAAAACATTTGGTGGTTTAAATGAAATTCATTTATTTCCTCTTCCTTTTTCAATGGAAATATTCTGGCTCCCTGGTTTATGGAAGGGAAAGTATGTTGAGAACAAGCGGTTTTCTTGGTACTGCCTAGTGATAACTGTTTAATATCAAACTTTCCATTGAGACATAGAAAATTCCCAACTCTTAATTCTTGCCACCAGAAAAGTGGAATATCCCATAATTAATAGTAATATTTACAGACTTTCAATTCCACTTTACAATATTGAACAGAATAGTACTGAAGAGAAACCCTAATGGCATGTTTCTTAAAGATGCTAGCTGGCTGCGTTTACAAGGAACAAAAAATTGCACTTTTATGACATACTATTGCTTTATTTTGAGTATTTTGTATTAAACATTTGGAACACTTTGCTTGTTTTGTAAGACATCCATGAGGCAGAACTCTAAACCTTGGTTGTGGTTATAGTCAATGCCAACTCAATCTCCCATTAGCATCACAGTTTTTCAGTTTGTCTGTCCTTTGTGTACATAAAAATAGACCAGCATACACTAACAAAAGCTCAGACTTTTGCTAACCAACTCATTTAAAATCTTAAGGGAATAAAAAAGTTGCTACATGAATAAAAACTCGTGAAAACCTCATATATGAGTCTTTGAAGACCAGAGTTCCTGTCAGTAATGTCAATTAACTGGTCTCTGTTTTTCTCTGTTCACTGTTGCTTTAGACAGAGAAGCTACTATTATGAGCACACCATGGGACCAAAGATACATCTTTAATTAGTCTAACTGAAGGAAAAAACACAATAATGACAATTGGTGATAGAAATTGTGTCAGAGAAGGATGAGGAGTAAGATAGAAATGAACTGCCACTGTTGAAATCACCTTGCAATTTTAGTAAGTATAATTCTCCCCCTGAAGTTGAAAAGGTTGGTAAACTAAATGTGGCGAGTTAGAAAAATTGGGAATGACTTTAAAGGTCCGTGAAACACTTGAAGACAACAAACCAACACCCAACCAAAAGAAGGTTGTTATCTGGCACATTACTTATGCCCGTTTTTCAAAAAAACATTCCTGACTTCAGCAGGTCTGTTTTTCTAGCAGGTAAAACAATTATTTTTGGATGCTATGTTGCTCGCAGAAGTCACCTCTGGCTGAGCTCTACCTGAGCTTTTTAGTCAGGAGACTGAACACCTCAAATTTAGAAGGAAGTGCTCCTATCTGGCCAATTCAAGTGAATTGAACATTGGACTAACCACTTAAAAGACTATTTCTTTGCCAGCTCATCCACATGAATTTTCTTTCATGCTGGTATGATAGGTGCTATGAGCAGAAAGTGACACACGTGTTTATGTGCTCTAAATAAAAGCCTTTTGTGGATGGATCATTACATAAATGATCTTTCTGTTTGTTTAGGGGCTGGGGGAACAGAGCTCATATTGGAAAGATCAGGAACATTTTCACAGGTCACTGACTCTCTGTGTTTGCAAGCGAGGGAGTCTGGCGCAGTACGTGTATCAAAGAGTGTGAGGGCAGACAGTGACAAAGGTGGTCTTGATGGAGTTTTTTCACGGTGTTTGAATGTGAGTTTCATTTTATGAAGACATTTTTAGTTGGTGTATGTATGCAGCTGTAAGAAATAATAAGGACGTGAGCAGCCTCCCCTTCACTGTTAAAGGCAAGCTGTGAGTGTAGTTCAGCCCTTCTGCTCAAAAAGGATCTGGCCCAATATGAACCCTGAATATTGCAACAGAACACCCACTGAAAGAAGAGAGAGAGAGAATCCCTGCCAAGGAGGTGTTTCCAAGTAAGGGAGACTCATTTTGCAAAGCCTAATGAGGGCTGAGAAACCTCTGGGATCCATCCAGATTCCATGAATAAGCCAGAGAGGGACTGATGAAAGCTAATAATGCTCCATGGCTATAGTCTCAAATTCCTCACTCAAATTTGTGTTCATTGTAGGGTTACAGTCATTAGGAAAGAAGCCATCTCTGCTCTGCAGCGGTGTCCCAGCCTCAGCCACTGTTGCTGTTGGCCACTGTGTGCCATTAAAAATGATTTGTTTTTACAAATGTGACCCTTTTCATTAAAATATTTTTTCTGGCTCTCTGACATTTTTTATGAAGGCATGTTTGAAAAATCACTTTATAGAAAACTTTACTTCTCCTTACTCTGCAAAGCTTTTCTGATGGACAGTTGGCTAAGTTAGTCCCACCCTGGTTTATGAAAAGCAATTAGGCAGTATAGGAAATAACAAGATGTTTGCATTGCATGGGAAAGCTGAGGGAAGATGCAAATGTGGCTGAGTGTTGCTTAGAACTAAAATTCACAGTGACTGTAGTTGATACATATTGGAGGGTTTATCAGAAAAGCTCTCTCTGAAGGCATAACTCTTATTCATGTCAGGTAAACCCCCACATTCGTTGAGGGAATTAAGCGTTGCTGTCAAATGTCCTGCCTATTAGTTTCTGACAGATTTTTGGCATATGCTTTAGTCTAAGAGGATTGATCCCTGCACAACTTAAATCAATGAGGACCTTGTGACTTGAAAGGGATGGAGGATCATTTCGAAGAGTCTGTAATATGAACTATTTAGGTGCTAAGTCCTTGACAACTAGTTGTGGTTGGCTTAGATTTTTCAAAATTACTTGGATACCTTGAAGAGTCCTTAATGTCCCTATCACTCATTTCCTCTCACCTGAACACAGAATATCAGGAATCGCTTCTAAAAGTGCAAATACACAAAAATCATAGTACTGGAAATTATTTTGCAAAAGACTTAGCTCTGGCAAATAGGTTGAATGAGGTGGGAGGAGGAAAAAAAAAAAGTAACTGGGAGGAAAAAAATGTAAAGAAGTAGGATGTTTTATCTTGTGCACCGTAGGCTCAGATAAAGCACATCATCTTTGAATTTACCTACAGAATAGCTCTGTGGTGACTTGATAATGACTGCAGTTCAGGTGGAATCCATAAACGGTTCATGGCAAATTAGTACAAATTATTCTTTTTAACTGCAGATTGCTTATGTCTGCTGTGTGATAAAAGATACCAATGATGAGTGCAGTACATGGTTTTTGTAAAAATTGTCTTTCAAGAATCCAAAACAAAACATTTATTAACAAGGAAATAATAGCAATTTTTGCAAAAATTTGGACACCAAAGGGATCATCTATTTGCCATGTTCAGCTCTCTTTTGTGATTACATTGGATAATAGCTTTCTCAAGGTAGCATTACAAAAAAATCCAGAAAAGAAATATGAGAGTGCTATCAAAGGGATAACAGCACACCTCTTGCTCCAGGGAATGTGACAGTACACTTAGAAAAGCAGCTGGAAAGAGTTGGGGAGAGGAGGACAGAGTATAGGTCTGGTTTCAGTTATTCATACATATATCTGCACTGCCATGGCATTAGGATGCTAATCAACATTTCTCTCTCAGTTTTTTACTTCTCTCTTGGAAAACTGACTGAAGAATGTAAGATCCCTAATGGGTTCATAATTTTAAGTTTTGTATTCTTACTAAGCTTTTCTTCCAAAGCTAAGCTTCCAAAAGCCCTTCTTGACAGGTTGCGGGGAGGGGATACTTTTTTTCTATTATGTACCTTTTTTGCAAATTTCTGCACTCTCGCCCTTTATCCTTTTCCATCTTCGCACTCTTATTTCGCTAACACCTTTTCATTCCTTTATTTTTCTCTGTGTGTGAGTGTGACACAGAGAGAGAGAGAGAGAGAGTCTATTTTTCAACTCTTTCACTGACTGTTGCTTTGGGGATTGTTCTCTTTCCTTGGTTTCCTTTTCACTACATGCCTAGGCAGGGATACGACCCTTTCTTGCAGCTGGACTGCTGCGCTCTCGGAGATCTCCTGAGGTTCATGCAGGAGAGATGCAGAGGGTTTGACTAGGTATTTACTGAGCCTGTGTAGGAGCTGCAGCCATAGTTCACTGCTTTAGGGCATGGCAGGAGAGCAGAAAGAAGCTGGGAAGAGTTAATCCCTATTTCATCTGTAACTATTGGAGAATGAACGTGGGTGGCCTGTGGTTTGGGTGGAGCTGAGGTCATGATGTTTCCTCACCTTTCTTGCTGCTCTTACCTGTTCTGTGCTTCTCAAACCTGTCTGACAATCTCCTTTCCCAGCTGTTTCCTCAAATTGGGAAATATTATTTGCAAACCAATACGACGCTGTGTGTCTTCCTGCAATACACTTATCAGTGGAAGTGAGTATTTTGTTTGGGTAGATGGCGATTAGTCACGAAGATCTAGTTTTACAAAAACAAGTTGCTGTACTTGGTGTTGCATAGCTGAAATGACGTAAATGGCACAGTTCCATTTTCAGAATGAGAACGTGGGCAAGACTGAGTGAAGCAATGTTTAATCCATTGAAATGCTTGGGTCTATGTCTTTATAACCCACTCTAACACGTTGTAGGGAGGCCTTTATTCATGTAAACTAACACAACCTCATTCTTCACAACTTTTCAGTGTGGGTAGCTAAAATTCAAAATCAAAACACGTTTTTTTACATTCCCTTTACACAGGTGGGACTTCTTAGAGGACGGAATGGTATCAATCCCAGAAACTATGGCTTCCTTCAAAGAAAAAAAAAAAGTTCGTAGGAAGTGTGACAAACAAGGATGTAAAACATGCTCTGGTAATATTTGTTGGTTCACTGGTAATGTTTCTCCTTCCTTGTACTACATTCAGTGTTAATCTTACTCAATCAAGAACCCGATCTCAGCCTTGCTTCCCTCATGATGCTCAAGAATCTTAAGCAGAACAATGCAACTTAATTTTAAATTATGTGTATATTGGTCTTTCATAGCATGACTATTAGTAAAAATGCTTAAAACTCAACAAAGGGCAAAGCCATGCATCTATATTACTGCAAAAGTGGAAGTTTTCTGCTCTGTTTCAGGGTACCTTAGAGAAAGGCGTGAGGCTGTGCTCTGAAGTCTATCCATCATATCTTGCAATATCTTTCCATGGGCCACCATCAATTCTAATTTTTGAATAACCTTTTTTTCCCTGTTTCAGTTCTACAGAGCAGATCTTTTCAGCAGTTTAACCTGGTTTAATTTTAACTGAAGATGACTGGAATGGGAGAAGGGTAAGGGGGGGGTGCATATTTTATTTATTTATTTATTTATTTATTTATTTATTTATTTATTTATGTCCAGTTCAGTTAGCGTAGAAGTGCTTTTTGAGAAGAAAGACAGAAAAAAGCACAAGAAATTTGTTAGCGCTCCCTTACCCAAACTCTTCATAAGACTGTGAGGGTTACAGCTGAGTTGGAGTACAGCAAACTGGGTGGGAAGGATTTTGTTTCCTTTTGACCTCTGATGACTTCCATTTGTGTACAGCTGGTTACTAGGACTTTGCATGCAGAACCCCATTTGTTCTTAGTACAGTTACATGTATGTTCTTATTAAAAAGATGAATGACACAATACGGCCTAAGCTTTACATAGCATTTGACTTTTAAATGGGGGGTCATGAGTATAGGAGTGGAATGTGTATGTGTAAACCCCTGTAAACTTGCAGGTCCTTTCATGACGAGTGAATGGCCTAGCAACTAACAGTACCGTCTTGCAATGTTCTTTCACCTGCCCTCTCCTCCTTTGTGGAAGAAATATTTCTACAGAATCTACAGTCTTCTGTGTTCAGGTGACCTCACAATTTGGTCCATTTTGATTAATGAATTTGGAATACCTTCAGGCTGCATAAAGAGTTGATTCATACTTGGTGGAGGGAAACTTTGAAGGTTGCAGATATTTTTTCACTGTTTTCAGTGGAAAACTTTACTGTCTCTTATTTAGTAGATTCACATTGAGTTTACTTCCTGCCCTTTAATGATGGCCTGCTCACTTCCCTGGACTTATTATTTCAGAAGGTTTCATTTAAGAAACTTCTTTCTGTAAATTAATGTACTGCAGATTTATTCTTCAGCATGTCCACATTTGATATATACAGTATTTAAGTTTGTATTCACTTAGCAAAGCATTTACTCCATTATCATGTAATCATTTCCAGTCTAAATACAGAATCTAGAGATTAATGTACTATAAATTTCTTCTTGCAGCAGTTTTATTGCTGTATTAGTTATTAAGTTATGTTTGCATTGAACTTCCAAAATAGGAAAGTTAGACAAGAGATTTGTTTATGTTTTAAATTAAAGCGAGTCTTTTATAGTCAGTTCAAACTGCAAGGCTAAAGATTATGGCACACATACTATCTTTACAGTTGGTCAAATATTGCCAATTAAATTTGGAAAAGTCAGGAAGAGTTTTGACATGGCTTTGTGATTTTCCGTTATCACAAATGCTTTTCCTTTTTCTTTTGTTTGCTGGGATGGTGATAGATTTTTTTGTTTCCAGAGGTCACTAAAAACATGAATTGGAAAAAGTGGAGAAAATATTGTATGTCTCTTCAACTTTTTTTTCTTTTTTTTTTTTACTAGCTCATCAAGGGAAAATATATCTCACACTTGCAATTCTCTTTCTGTTCAAAGCGTCCTGAACTCCTTCATGTCAAGGAGACTAGGCAGAAAAAAAATAGCTAAGGAAGCTTTCTCACCTCCATGTGGAGCTGATCAGTAGCTCAACATGGAACATAAATACTTAACAGCAGCTTAAGACAGGGTGCAAGGGTATTTTAGGACTCAGTAAGTCACAGCCTCATTGTAACTGAATCATCCATAGGGTGACTATTTTCCCTATGAGGCAGAATGCTCTTAACTGAGAGTCCCACTGGTATCTGCTCCATTTAAGTACTGTGATATACTTGTTGTACGTGAGTGAGGAAAGTTGCTGAAGTCTCAGTCCAATCTGTATGAAGGCTCAGAAATTATGGAGAAGAAAAGAAATAGGTTATTTTCAGTATTATAATCTCTTGTTGATATTCAAAATTTCTTTTCAGCAATATGATGTAAGACTGTTAGAAGAAATGTATCATATATTAATCTCTAGATTGCATATTTACACTGGAAAGATTATACGATAGATAAGAGAGTATCTAGTTCTTTGCTGGATAAAAAAACTTGTTGTGTACACCAGATTTAAGAATACATCTGCAGTACGAAAATGTTATATACTTACATCTATTGACCCATGCAGATACTGACAGTGGCACAGTTCAAAAGGATTTTGCCTGACTGATCTTTTCTGTTTCTTCCTCTGTCTTCTCTAATCTTAGACAAGCCTACTACTACATATCACTAATCTCTATTAAGAACAAGACAAAACAACAACAAAAAAACCCCTAAGCAAACCTTTTCAAGCACACTATGTGTTTCTTTATATTAAAATGTATATAATTTATAGTAAGATATGTTATACAAAATATATATTTTGCTATACACACATATATAATATAACATATTTTATGAGATGCATGCAATTTTTGTTGTTCAAAATAAATTTCTAGCCCCTTAAAATACAAATTAAGCACAAGCAGGTTGGGTTGGTCAGTAAGAGAGAATTTATATTCTGTGTTTCACTTCCTGTCTGTCATTCTCATCCCTTTTTTGTCAGTTATTAAAATGCACAAAGCCACTTCTGCCAGCCCACTTATCCCCTGCCACACTGAATCAGCATTTCCACAAAGAGTGTTTCCTCTGAGTTTGGAGCTGTCACAGATGGACTGGAAGAGCTGCTTTCTGGTGATTCAGTGCAGCAGGGGACAGATGCTCAAATGACAGCAACGGTGCACAATTAACATAGGCTAAAAGAGCATAAAGGAAATTGTAGAACTGAGTGAAAAGCTGCAGAACCCTTAGCTGTAACTCACTCAGGGCTTTCCAGTTCTCTTTGCAAAAAGGCAAAAAGGCAAGTTAATAAAGCACTGAATATTTTTGTAAGTAAAACTATTGCCCTATTTTTATATAGAATTATGAAATATCAATGGACTAAAGCTAACTTCCATATGATAAATGTTCTTAGGGAGAATTTGTAGAACTCAAATGGTGAATTGTCTTGATTTTGCCATTCTTTAGTGGCGACTTACAAAACACACACAACTTCATTTTCCTTGATCATTTTAATACTTTAAAAAAGAAAAATGTTTTCAAATAGTCTTTACTGAGAAGTAGATTTTATTGTGAGTTGCCTTGTACTGCCACACTAATCAATAGTTATGACTGATTGCTGTAACTGCTCCATAAGGTATGGGACTGAAACATTGAAAGTTTTTCAAAACATTGTGCAGCATCTCCCAGGAGGGGAGTGGGCCTTCCAATTAGACTTGATGGGCTCGTTCCAACTTGTGCTTTCATAATTCTGTCTATCTGAGCATGAAAACCACCATGCTGTCTAGCGTATCATGCTACCTCTCCTCCTCCAGCCCTGCAAGCATCACTATAACATCCACGTGCTTGCCTGTTAAAATAAATACCGCTAATGATCTCCCCAGCACTCTTTGGAACTTCTCCATTTTCAAGGTCACAAGTCTGCTTGAGGTTGATAAATTCATGAATTAATAATACTTAGCACTTTTCATCCATGAATGTCAAAGGTGAGAAACCATGTTGTTCCCATTTTTATCAAGGAGGAAATTGAGCTGTAGAAGTGACACGTGCAAAATTATTTTGGAAGCCAATGGTAGATCCAGGAAAAGGACGTAATTTGCTGCATTCAGCTTGTATTGTAGCCGCTGCATCACACTGCTTCACAATGCCCTTTTTGCAACAGCACAGTCTTATTAAAGTTGAGATTTAAGTCCCACAAGAGTCAGGAAATGAAACTCTGCCACACAGTGTGCTCATTGTACATTTTTATTGGACATGGCCTATACATTACTAAATGGTCATCCTTTTTCTGAAGAGTAACTTTCAGGGGACCTCATACTAGTAAGTGATGACTATTTCATTGTTTACTGTAAGTCTTATTTTTTTAATACCATAACTGGGAACACAACAACATAATTTTTATTATTCTAATTTTCATGACTGTACTAAACAGGACCACTCTATTGTTTAGGCTTTTTAAAAATTATTTTAGAAAATGTCATACAATAGAAATAAATTTCTTTAACACTTTTCTGGGATAGTCCAAAGATGATTTGGACACTTTAGAGCTCTCATGGAACATGAGAAGAGTCAAGGTGAAGTTCCCAGGGTAAAGACCATCCCCTTTTGGAAGTGGTCTCTTGTCATGCTTAATTTTGACATTGCTTTCAAAAATCTTTTATTGAGCAAGGATGTTCTGCCTTTTCCAGTACTGGCCTCATTTCCCCAAGGGATCTCTTGAATGTCTATTACAATTCTTGTTTCACTCTCAAAACACTTTCTCGAAATGAGTACTTCTAAGAAGCACCTCTATTCAGGTAAGCACTCCAGAAAATCCTCTAGATGGTTAAGAGGAGATGCTGAAGAAACACTTGGGGCCATCAGAGTAATGCTTTTCCCTCCCAGAAAACTCTGGGAGAGTTATTCTTGAGAAACACTGAATGCTGTGCCAGGCACTTCAGCTACTATTTAGCCACTTAACAACTGAGATAGCTTCAGGTACAACACTATGCAGAATATATAGATACAGTCAATTAACTTGGGGGCTGAGACAGACAGGCTAGTTATTTGACAGGCTCTGGGCAGGTCCTCCTTATCAGTTTTATTCTTAAATTCCTGAAATTGCTTCTAGGAAACAAACTGTAAGGTTGTCTTGCTTTCTAAAAAAACAGTTGAAGCTTAAATTAAACAGTAATTTTTACAGAGTTTCTTTTGGCAAAAGTCAGCCATGATGTAATACACCTTAAAATAGTAGTGGTTCTACCTATACTGATTTTATTGACATGATTTGGTTTTGGGTTTTTTTTATAATCTTGAGCTCTTCTTTTTCTAATCTCAGCAATATTGTCACTGAACTACTTCTGTTATTTTCTCTGCTGCCTGGGACTGTATCATTTGTGTATTTGTTTTGAAAGAGAACTTTACAGAGGAAGGAAAGAAGTCTGAGAAAAATACCATAATGGCAATATAGTGGCTGATGAAAAGTGGCAGATTTATGACCTTGAGGAATGAAAGATGTTTATCCGTGTAGCTGGTACAGCACACTCATTGGCAACGTCTCCACAGCAATCCACCAGTATACTCAAATCCTGAGTTTTAGAAATTGTGACCCTGAATGTAGGAGAACTGGGTCAGCTTTAATTTTGCAGAAGCTTTCTCAGTTCATACCAGTTATCAGTTCCTGGAGGACAGACCTTGTAATTTGATTAGGGTGGCACTTGCTGCTTTTTCTGTTTACATGACTTGGCATTTAGAATTTCTACTACACTGCACATTTAAATCACAATTATTTCTATATCACAGAATCACAGAATCCACAGGGGTTGGAAGGGACCTCTGGAGATCATCTAGTCCAACCCCCCTGCCAGAGCAGCTTCACCTAGAGCAGGTTGCACAGGATGGCATCCAGGCGGGGTTTGAATGTCTCCAGAGTCGGAGACTCCACCACCTCTCTGGGCAGCCTCTTCCAGTGCTCTGCCACCCTCAAAGGAAAGAAGTTCCTTCTCATGTTCAGATGGAACTTCCTACGTTCAAGTTTGTGCCCATTACCTCTTGTCCTGTCACTGGGCACCACTGCAAAAAGACTGGTGCCATCCTCCCAGCACCCTCCCTTGAAGTATTTATAAGCATTGATGAGATCCCCTCTGAGCCTTCTCTTCTCCAGACTAAAAAGACCCAAGTCCCTCAGCCTTTCCTCATAAGAAAGATGTTCCAGCCCCCTAATCATCTTTGTAGCCTTCTGCTGTACCCTCTCCAGCAGTTCCCTGTCCTTCTTGAACTGGGGAGCCCAGAACTGGACACAGTACTCCAGATGCTGCCTCACCAGGGCAGAGTAGAGGGGGAGGATAACCTCCCGCGACCTGCTTGCCACACACCTCTTGATGCACCCCAGAATGCCATTGGCCTTCTTGGCCACAAGGGCACATTGCTGGCTCATTGTCACCCTGTTGTCCACCAACACTCCCAGGTCCCTTTCCACCAAGCTCCTTCCAGCAGGTCAGCCCCTAACCTGTACTGGTGCATGGGGTTATTCCTCCCTAAGTGCAGTACCTTATGCTTGCCCTTGTTGAACTTCATGAGGTTTCTCTCTGCCCAACTCTCTATATAGAGAGAATCTTATCTTGCTACTAACAGTTTCTCTTTTTCCTCTCCCTACTTCTAAGGGGACAGATGCATCTAATTTTCTGTTAAAGATCCCAAATAAAATAGTCTATTAATGTGGCAATTTCCTGTGTTAACCAATGGTATAACTGAAACTACCACTAGGGGGCCCTAATAAGGACCTAAATCTTAAGCCTGTTGCACCCTTTCCAATCTGGATTAGTTTAATGGGAAATCTAGTTGCCATTTTTCTTTAAATTTGAAAGACAGACTGACAGCTTTTTTTTTTTTTAATTAAATCAAAGTTGGGCTTAATATAGCATGTAGATTATTTCATAAAATCATAGAATCATAGAATGGTTTAGGTTGGAAGGGACCTTAAAGATCATCTAGTTCCAACACCCTAGACATGGGCAAGGACACCTACCACTAGACCAGGTTGCTCAAAGCCACGTCCAACCTGGCCTTGAACACTTCCAGGGATGGGGCCTCCACAACTTCCCTGGGCAACCTATTCCAGTGTCTCACTACCCTTATAGTGAAAAATTTCTTCCTGAGATCTAATCTAAGTCTCTCCTCTTCCAGTTTGAAGTCATTACCCCTTGTTGTATCACTACATGCCCTTGTAAAAATTCCCTCTCCAGCTTTCTTGTAGGCCCCTTTCAGATACTGGAAGGCTGCAATAAAGTCTCCCTGGAGCCTTCCCTTCTCCGGGCTGAACAACCCCAACTCTCTCAGCCTGTCCTCATAGCAGAGGTGCTCTACTCCTCTGATCATCTTTGTGGCCCCCCTCTGGACCTGCTCCAACAGGTCCTTCTTATGTTGGGGGCTCCAGAGCTGGACACAGTATTCCAGGTGGGGTCTCACAAGAGCGGAGTAGAGGGGTGAATCACCTCCCTCAACCTGCTGGCCATGCTTCTTTTGATGCAGCCCAGCATGTGGTTGGCCTTCTGGGCTGCAAGTGCACATTGCCGGCTCATGTTGAGCTTCTCATCCACCAACACCCCCAAGTCCCTTTCCTCAGGGCTGCTCTCAATCCACTCTCCGCCCAGCCTGTATTTGTGCATGGGATTGCCCTGACCCACGTGCAGGACCTTGCACTTGGCCTTATTGAACTTCATGACATTGGCACAGGCTCACCTCTCAAGCCTGTCCAGGTCCCTCTGGATGGCATCCCTTCCCTCCAGCATGTCAACCGCTCCACACAACTTGGTGTTGTCAGCAAACTTGCTGAGGGTGCACTCAGTCCCTGCATCCATGTCACCAACAAAGATGTTAAATAACACCAGTCCTAGTACTGACCCCTGAGGAACACCGCTTATCACTGCTCGCCACTTGGACATTGACCTGTTGACCGCAACTCTTTGAATGTGGTCGCCCAGCCAGTTCCTTATCCACCAAGTGGTCCATCCATCAAATCCATGTCTCCAATTTAAAGACAAGGATGTCATGTGGGACAGTGTCAAATGCCTTGCACAAGTCCAGGTAGTTGACATCTGTTGCTCTCCCCTTATCCACCAAGGCTGTAACCTCGTCGTAGAAGGCCACCAAGTTTGTCAGGCATGATTTGCTCTTAGTGAGGCTGTGTTGGCTGCCACCAATCACCTCCTTATTTTCCATGTGCCTTAGCAGAGTTTCCAGGAGGATCTGATCCACGATCTTGCCAGGGACAGAGGTGAGACTGACTAGCCTGTAGTTCCCTAGGTCTTCTTTTTTACCCTTTTTAAAAATGGGAGTTATGTTTCCCCTTTTCCAATCAGTGGGAACTTCACCAGGCCACCGCGACTTCTCAGATATGATGGATAGTGGCTTGGCAACTACATCTGCCAGTTCTCTCAGGACCCATGGGTGAATCTCATCAGGTCCCATGGACTTGTGCACAGTCAGGTTCCTCAGCTGGTCTCACACCTGGTGTTCTCCTACAGTAGGCAGTACCTCATTCTCCCAGTCCCTGGGAGAATGCTTCTTTAAAGCTCAGTTAAAAAGGAGTCAGAGAAATTTTCAGAGATAGGGTTTGGAAAATGCAAAGCTTTTCTTAATTGTATAGAACAACAACTACTCTTTAAAGCCAGTTTGCAGGCTGGTCCTTTAAATGCCTTTAAGGTGAGCCTGTTTAAGGACAGAAACTCATAATCTGGCACTTATCAGTGCTGAATGGAGGGGGACCCAGGGGGCAGGGTGCTCAAACGGACCAGAAGCCAAGGCTTCGCATGGCTCAAGCAATAATACAAGGCAACAAAATTTCTCTAGGGTCTAATGACTAAAATTCATCTAATAATACTTAGCACTTACCACTTTGGGTACATCTTCAAAGAGCTGAACTAATAGCAGCTAATTTAATCTTCAAACAAGCTGAGTGAGGAGCATTATCATGGCTGTTTAACTGAGGACCAGAGCAAAGGAACGGCACTGCAGAGAAACAGAAACATATGCCTCTACCCAGCTACTTTGTGCCTGACTAATAGGAAATGTTTTTAGTGGATTTAATCCTGATAGGTACTTAGGAGGTTCCCAAATCCTAAATAGTTGTTATTTTAAAATGAAAAGTAAAACCAAGGTTATACTAGTGGGAAAAAAAAAGAAAAAGAAAAGAGTATGCTTCCTACGGGCCTGGAAACACGTTCCCTGCTGTAGGAGGTGGATAAACCATCAAGGAGAAGCAACATTTTAGTTCCTTCTCCCCAGAGCTGTGATTCTCATTTATCCTGATTCCCTTATATTATTTTAAAATGGGAACTCAGCGTATTCAACTGGGTGCCTTGCAGGGTCTCTGGAAGACTGTTGCTGCCATGCTACCCCACAAGTGCTGCAGTTCTTGGGGGAGTGGAGGTGGGGGATGCATTGCAGCACCCACTTCCCTTTATGGTCACATCATGGGGGTGCTTTTGTGTGGAAGAGCCACCACGGTGCAAGTGCATGGGCATGATGGAGGCAGAAGACCATGTCTCCATGGCAGCAAAACCTGCAGTGGCATTCCCTGTGATGCCATGGAGCAAAGTGGTGCCCAGCTCCACTGAAGCCCCACAGACCCTGTGCTGAGCCTATCTGCCATGATTTCCTTCATGAGCGAGCACTGCCACCATTTCTGGTGCTGCCCAGGCCAGAGGAAGTAGATACAGTCACTGGCGTTCCCTAATGACTGGGTAGATCTGAAAATTATATTTGGGATACGTGCTCCATATGATGTCCCAGACCCACACTCTTGAGTTGTCTTTTATCCTTTGGTCATTTCTGGAACTGATCAAATCGCATACGTGCCTTAACGCCTTGCACATCCACTAGCATTACCTTCAGAAAAAGTTAGTGAATAACTGGGGTTTGGTTTTCTGCCACAGCAAATTCAAAACCAAGCATGGAAGCACATAGACTTTGAGTACTTATCTACACACACATCTATATATTTATATGCATAAAATTAACACCTAGTTTTAAGAAAATAACCTAGTTTAAAAACAATAATACCGAGTTTTAAAAACACACCTCTACGTATCAATATGTTTAAGTGTTAATTTTTGCAGGGACTGCAAAAGTACTTAGGTCAAGTGGGATGATTTGTTTAAAGATTCTAGCGTCTTTAAGTATTTTATTTTTTAGTAAAACTGAAGGGCATTTGAAAGAAAAAAATATTTTGAATGAAAGAATTAAAACTCCTTGCTCTAAGAGTGTAAAAAAGATTGTTTTAATTTTAATATTAATATTTTTATTATTAATTTGATATTAGTATTCAAAGGTTTTTTTAAAAGAATAGCTTATTGCCTAGCTTTTTGTACTGAAGAAAGCAAGTATATTTCATTACAATACTGGGCAATTTGCCATGTTGGTCATACCACAAAACCTTGGCTCCAGCTCCCGGTTCTCCCTGATAATGACTGGTCCAACAGAGCATTGCTTCCCATTGTCAGCTGAGTCAGTATTCCTGCAATGTATGTTGGTTGTCACCATTGCTCCCCTCCTGCCACCATTTCCTCGCAATTGCACTTCAAAGCATCGGGAGACTGAGATTCCAGAGCAGTTTTGGGACTTCACAGCTTAGGGGACACGATAATGAAACCTACAAATCTTCTTCATCTCTTCCTCTTGCATATCTATTTTGTGGTGATACCATTTTGCAAACACTCCCTGCGTTGCACAAAACGGTGCACACCAGAGTAACAACCATTTTTTTTATTTTTAAGCTGGCTCATTTTCATGGCCTTGCTCCTGTCATGGATCCAATCCAGGTGAAAAAGAAAAAGGATATATTACACTACTAGCCATTGCTTTGGAAAGTAGGTGCAGGGCAGAAATTTTGGGTGCCTTAGGCAGGTAGGCAATAATAGGTTACCTGCCTAAGGTATTAATTCAAAGAGCAGTGATAGTCCCTTCTATATCTACAAAAAAAAATAACTTTGAAGAAGGAGAGGTGTAATGTGATCACAGAGCGCTCAGAAACATGTTCATTGCTCTGCTTTTGTCTTTGTAAATCTTTTCAATGTTCAGCAGGACAGCCGTGCTGTGGCTGCTAGCTATTAGGGCTGCACACTGCTTTTCAGATTTACAGCTGTGTGCTTGTCATTTCCAGATGCAGTTTTACTAAGACAGTCACTCAGGAAACGTTGTGAGAAGCAGCAGGTTTCCAGTAAAACATGCCCATAAACACCACGGTTGCTGGCAAAATAAGGCTTACACCCAGATGCTTTAGGAGAAAAACAGTCTATTCTTTGTTCACTTTTACCCTGAGGGTTCAACACAGATCCATAAATATGTACAATAGAGCAGCCCATCCAGCCCGGCCGGCCGACGGGACACACAATTCCCCATCTCAGATGCTTTTGCTATTTCTGTTGGATAGATCTGTACAAGGATTCTGACTGATGAAAATAATTCAGAAAGCTGTTTCAATCAAAACTTAATTATAGGCTATATGGTTATTTTTGTTCGCAGTTCAGCTATGGCTGGTTAAGAACTGGACTAGCAGAGAAGCACAAGAATCCAGAGAGTGAAATGCACGAAACTCCTGCTGTTTTCCAACTATCCCAACAGCCCCCATTTCCAGTTTCTCCAGACTCTAGGAACAGCAGAGTGCAGCACAAAAAATTGCAGAGATTTAACTGGCATCTGACAAAGGCTAAGCAAGGTGGGGACCAGAGGCTGGTCAGGCACTGCTGTCCTTCCTGCCATCAGATGGAAGCACTAATCGGAACCAGGGATTTCTGGGAGCAGCAGCTCTTCCTTATGGCAGTGAGGTCCACACGTTGCTGGCCTGTGCAGGGACAGGTCTGAACTTTGGTTTGCTAAAATGGGGCAGTGAAATCAATAGTCCATAACATGTATGGAGAACTTGGGAAGCATCTTATACAACTTACATGTCCCAGCATGCATATTGACCATATCAATAAAGCTCTAAATAGCAGACCTGGCCACACTTTGGGAACTTTTTTTTCTTTTCTCTCTTCCTCTTTTTTCTTACTGGGTCTCATCTGTTCACTTCTTTACATATTAGGAAAAAAAAAAAAATTGAGAACGATTCCCTGCTGAGATTTTCTATAATATCCTTAATTTTTGTATGATATATTTTGCAAGTTAAGATTCTAACTATGACTGGTAACAGCACATCATATGACAGGTTTTTTTTTCTCATTTATTTCTCCTAGCTTTTCTTAAGTGAAAAAATGCCCTGAATCAGTTTCCACTTGAGTGGTGAACAGCATCGCATGGAAGACTAGAAACTATACATACCTGTGTTGATGATGTTTGCCCCTCCAGTCAGAAGGGGAAGGGTATATAGTCTACTTAAACTCTGATGGCGTAGCATAAACAGAGCACTTTATCTTTCTCCCTCATCTCGCTGATGGAGCAGGGCATTTATTTTTCTGGCAAGTGTTGTGTTTTCTTTTTAGCCTGCGTACCCCCTCTGTAGTATAGAAATCATTTCCTTATAGCTGTTTTTACAGAGCAGGGTAAAAGTTGATGTATTCATTACCAAGGCTCCCCAGGCGTTTTTTGTGCAATTTATAGAGATGTACTGAATGAAAGATATCTACTGCCAGCTTGTCAGCCCGAGCATGGGACTGTGCAGTCCTTCTCAGCAAGTGCCTTGTCTCGTGACTCCTGCCTGCTCTCCAGTGGCTTTGAAAAAAAGCAAAAGGGACTTGAGAGCCAAACCAATAGTGACAAATTGAAATGTAGAAGTGATACTTCAGAACATCTCCTGCCCCTGCGCACATGGTGTAGAATGATCTTTACCCCTTGAGATGCTAGCTCATTTTGTAAAATGTAAAATTTTATTTCAAAAAATAAAAGAGGAAAAAAAGCAGCTCTTTCTCTTTCCTGTAAAGTTAATTAAAATATAGGAGATAGTACCAGCAACATAGCAATAATGCTATAATGTACAAATTTTGCACTTACTGCATGTTGACCAGAGCTGACACTTCATGTGGGAGAAAAAATATATTTCCCTGAAGATAAAAAGGAAAAAAAAATGTTGACATAAACTGTGTAGAATTGTGAGCTGAGAATGCTATTCCCAGCCACTGTCAGATTTTCTTCCTAAAGGACGACAAGCTTCATTGCAAATGAAAATCTTTTTTGTCTTAGTAGCTTCGTTTGTGACCTGTCTTCTTTCACTCTTTCTGCATAGAAATGCTCCCCCGTGAATGTTTTTCCTTCTTTCACACTTTATTTTTTCAGGTGCTCCATAAGATTGGCAAGACAGTGCATACAATACTAAACTCTTTGTAAATTGCAAAATAAGATTTTTGCAGGGATTTTTTTTCTGCATTTTAATAAAAATTTTGTTGGTTTTTAGGTTTTCCTTCCTCATTTCTTTCTCTTTGTGTCTTTCCTTTTTTTTGCCACTGGATGCAACAGTGTCAGAATACCCAGGCTTCATTGCATTTCTAGCTCAATTTTAGATTTCATTTTTACTTATTTTATTTTATTTTATTTTAATTTTCATTCCTTTTATAAGTAGAGGTAAGTCCAAATATGTGATTTTCTTAGAGTATTTCTTTATTTATTTTTAGAATTTTTAATTCCCTTATATAACTTTAATCAACATAAATTAAGATATTTCAATCTAGTCTCACACTGGATTTTGTCATGTCTTTTCTCCCATGGTCCTGTTCAGTGAGTAACATAGCAAATAACATTCCTTGACATGTTAACACTTCTTGTTTTTTGTACCACCTTCTAATTTTGTCAAAGGTGCTGTGATCTAGCATAGCTTTAGAAATGAGCTCCTCCACATCTGTCCAAAGAAGCAGTTGTTAACTGTGCTTCAAATGGGTTCCTATGCGTTAATGCAGCTTCAAATTCCCTAATTTTCTCTTACCTGGCATATATGTCTTCAATACAAGCAAACCACATAACGAGACATGCAACGGAGAAAAAAATAAAGAAATTGAATGAATTGAAAAAAGTAATTACTGCAAATGAGAGGAAGGATTGCCTTCTTGCATTGAGCAAGATGTTTCATTAGCGTCTTATTCCATTAGCAGAGGGTGCACTTCAGATTGTAGTTCAAAAAATAGAGAGATAAATGTTTATTTTGAGTTAGTGTGAATAACAACAAAAGGTATTCTGAAGTTTCTCTGGAAGCATCTTTCAGTTTAGATCCAGTTCTGAACTTCTCCGTGTACTCTAGAGTTATACCTGAACTTTGACAGATGATACCGTCTCAACAGCTTGTCTTTTGAATCATTAATTGAAGTATACACTTAAAAGCGATTATGTATCTAGAAAGACAGGCAGTTACAGTGCAGAGAGAGCAAGAGTGCATGATTCTTTTCCTCCTGTATCCTGTTTTCATGGGTTATATTTATTACATCGTTCAGGCAGGGAAGGGTGAAGCACAGTGGTTAGGTGACCTTAATGAGGGCAAATAAAATGTTTCTTCCAAAGAGGTGGGGAACCTTTTTAATTAGACATTTGTGGTGCACTATTATTTTTTTATACATTATTTTTATTGTGGTTGTTTTCCCAGGAATCTGCACTTAACAGAGGGGTGTTTTATGTGGTGTGTTCTGGTTTCATGCACGGAGGCAGAAGTTTTAATTTTATTTTTTTTTTAGGAGCAAGGAACATATATAGATTATATATATTATTTATACGTGCTGTTTAGATATACTATCCTGGGTTTTGTCACTTTAAAGTAATAGAAATAGCAAGCTTTTTATATATCCCATTTCCCACAAAGTGTATGCAACATGACTTCTGGGGGATGTGTTTGGTTATGCTTTGTAGTTTCATAGGTGTAGCACTGTGGAGTAAAAAGCTCTATAAAAATTTCTTTATCATTATTTTAATAGATGAACCTTTCTCATAGAAAAAAAGTCTGTCTAAAACAAAAAAGTCTCCAAGATAGTGACAGCCTACTGACTCCATGCGTCCACTGTATTTTGAAAGTAAATTACAAAATTTGGGAATTCTGTAATGGTTTTGAAAATCTTTCATGTTCTTGAGTTTTCTGTCTGAAATAACCTTGGGACTAGAGCAGCAAAGGAACCTAAAGGGCCTGTGTGAGGCCAAATGCTAGATCACTAAAACTGCAGATACCTGGCCACCTTCTGGAAGGAGCAACTTCCAGAACAGGGTCCCTAAGGGATACGTGAGGACATTTCAAAGCAGAGGGATAAGAACCAAAAAAAGCAAGCATGCAGCTGCCTCTGCTTTTGACCTGATATATTAAGAACTAGCCTCTGTCTCAAATGTCGTCCTCATCAGGACTTTATGTTTGGATGCTAAGAGAATGTTTGGATGCGACACTCGGAATTCCCATTCCAGCTTCTGGAGTTGGATTTCTAATCCTTTTCTTTCAAAGCACAACTGCCATGGAGGAGCTAATACCCTTATTTAATATAATAACTCCATGATGAATGTATCCTTGTCAATGTGTGGGAAACCTGAATTCAATTTCCTTCTCTGCCTGAGGGATTTGAACTCCAGACCACACAAAGTGACCTGAACAGCAAGCTACAGTATTTTGTGGGTGAAGAAGGCTCTCATTCAAACTTTCTAAGATGATCAAGCAACACACAAACCCAAGTATTAAGGAGGCTAATTGCTCTCTTATCTGGTTGTTAGTGTTCAGAAAACACAGGGCACTGAACCCAGTTTTTTCTATTCTGATACCCACTCTATAAGGGTGCTGGGTATCAAAGGTGCCTGTTCTAGGCATGTGCGTACGGACTCTGAGCCAGTGGGTATTTTCTGAGAATATGTGTCTAACTGTGCTCTGCGAATCCAGCATATGAACATGTACCCAGGCACTGAATCCCATAGGGCTGTACAAGCAAGGGTAAATATCAAGCTTTTCCACGCTGTCTGAAAATGGCCAGAAGCACAGCTTTAGGGAGCAGGACATCTTGAACACCCAAAAGGGTGATGCAACCATGGGTGGCAGTCAAGCAAGTCTTTTGAGGATTGTAATTCTGGCATGGGCACAGGAGTCTCCCCACAGCTTTGTAGGTTCAAGTCAAGAACTATGCTCCCTTCAAAAGTTGAAGGAAAAGATGAAACTTCTTGATCACTTTAGTGTGTTTGCAGGGCAATACCATGCTTGGCTGATTGCATTGGGTATGGTTGTCTACTATTCCAACTTGCTGTTATACTGTTACATTTTATTGGTCGCTTAGTTATTTTCATTCCCAGTGCCACTATAGCTCTGAAACCGATTGTGGACGCGTGTAGGTCAAGGGGAAGGAAAATTAAGGGTCATCTTAAGTTTATACAGTGGTGCTTTTTCTTTTTCTGTAAAGCTAACTACATCTGGGCTCCCTGTCGGGTAAGCTTTTTTTCCCTTGTCTATTATTTTCAAAGAAGAGAGTGCGTATGACAGTCTGAGAATAGCAGCAGCCTGAACACAGATGGTAGGGATTACACCACACTGAGCCTTGACCTTCAAAAGCCTGCCGTTTCTTTTCAAGGTTTCTCTTCTTTGACAGGTGGACTGGCTTTTGTCAATTACTTTCATTAATGCATTTTTTTCATTATGATCAATTACCTGCGCTTTAGACCATGTCTCAAAATTACAGCAAAGCAGGTTCCAAATTAAAAAACTGAAACTGTTTCGCTTATTTCTCCCCTTTCTGTTGCCCCAAAGTACTCTGAAGCACTGAAACATTTAACCCATAACGGAGAAATATTGCCCAGTTTCTACTCATTTCTATCAGCCTCTTGGTCTATGAGATTTTGGCTAGTGCACAAGGTAAAGGATAACCAGTCTAATCACAGATCGGGTTTGCAGGGGACTGCGTTTAAAAGATATTATTTTCTGAGATGTTAAAAATCATTAAAAAATGAAATATGAGAACAGAAGTTAAACACCAATTTTTATAATGTGGAAGGAAACTTTGCATAGGACCAGATACAGCCATTCTTGTAATTTAATAGTACTGTAATGTAAACATCAAATGGAAATCAGCTATTTCAGGCCAAGATCATTGAACTCAATGGTATGCACTAGTACAGATGAAAGCAGGATTTAGCCTTTTCTTCATTAGAGATACTGACAAGCAGGTCAGAAATTCAAATGCTTATTGGAAACCTCATGACTCACCCAGCCAGAGCCATAGTATTCTGCAGAACTGGGCTGCTGATGTAAGAATAGATTCTCTTGGGAGTTTGATTTTTCTCTGCTCTTTTGGGGCTAGCTGAAAATACCATAAACGGTTTTCCTCAACATCACAGAGTGGTTTCTGTGACTGTAAGAAATGTGGCTATCAGTGACCAGTGAAGAGGACACCACATGTTTCTTCCACGATTCAGCGTGTCACCAAAAAAGTCTGGTTTGAATTTATTTCCAACAGACATTCAAATTTCTCTGATAACACCCTATTTGTCCCTAACCTGAGACTTTGCAGAATACATAATGAGACATCAGACCATAACCTGCTGGTTTACGACAATAAGGCAAAATGAGATTCTTCCTCTCCTCAAGTCCTTGCTCTCTGCATCTAGAATGAGGGGCAGAAAGGCTGGGTCTGATTTGACCTGCCTGTGCAGTTTGCCCTTAGTCACGCAGGAGAGCACAGTGTCTGCAAAAAGTTTGCACGTGGTTTGGCCTAGGTCCCCTTTCCCAAACGACTGGCAGCGAATGATTTCTCAAGAGCAACAGAGATGAAGGGAAGAATTTGTAAAGGATTGAAATGTTTTTCTGGCTTGGTGCCTCCTTTTACACAGTGCTGAAACTGGAGGGACAATCTAGTCCCAAATCAAACCTTAAAAGGTGCTAACGTACAGGACAGCCCGAGGGATAGAAACTCTTCATGGTACACAAGGGAGATAAGCAATTAATGCTCATTAATGTTAATAAGAGTTACTGCGTAAATCCTCTGTTTCCTGGACCAAGCAGAAGAAAGTCTAAAACCGTAATAAATCTGTCTCAAATTTAGTAATATTTATTCCAACTACAGTATAATCACTAGAATAACATTGTGGTGCTGTAAAACATGTTGAAATATAGTGTTACATCATCGCTGCTATTTGTTACTATAATTTTAGTACAATAAATTATGGTGCAACCCATGGCTTGGGATTAAAACTACAGTTTTAATATGGCATTTTTTAGTTTACTCATGGCCCAGGACAGCAAAAGTTT
Source organism: Burhinus oedicnemus (assembly GCA_008921705.1). Lineage (NCBI taxonomy): Eukaryota > Metazoa > Chordata > Aves > Charadriiformes > Burhinidae > Burhinus > Burhinus oedicnemus. The sequence continues at coordinate 1,186,576 of VFFE01008255.1, read as the reverse complement.
CGATCTAAAATAAATAAGTGAAAAAAAAGCCACGAGATTTGCTTTTATTTTAAAACTTGATTGAAAAAGGTGGTATCATTAGTACCAAATATGAGGGGGAAAAAATAAAAATCTGAAATGGTCCATAAATTGACTCAATTTTTACCATGTGACTTATCAAAGGTAGCTTAAAAAACAAATGGTACTCATTTCCCATAAAAATCTTAATCATGTACAAAAATGAGCTATTCACTTTGAAAGGCACACACTAAATAAAACCAATTAGAGTGGGGTTTTTTTTGTTTCAATACTGAAATGAAAATGATTTTCAGACTCCTGAATGAGAATTTTGCCTCAGATTCTAGTAAAAATAGGTTAGGTCTCTCATGAGGGCTACTACAGTGAATAACTTGGAGGAGCTAAGCCAAATATCTGCAGGATTCTGATTAATATTTTTCGGCAAATATATGACACTAGGAACACAGTACATTTCAGAAATTCAGATATCTAGAAAGAATTTGCTCATGTGGAATCTTCCTAAAATTTAATGCAGTACATACACTGTGCAGGTCTAGCAGATGCTTTAGCAGTCACAGGAAATATTTATTTTAAACATAAATGTTTTGAAAAAAGGGGGATTATGTTAATTTCATCTATACGCACCACCCCTTTGAAAAGGTGCTGAAACATTTTACAGATTAAAACCGTGGGAGTAATTTCATCACTGAAGTGATGCGTATTGATCTGCACAAAAGCAAATTCCCATCCTTCCGTTGTAAGACAATGACTACAGAAAGGCTCCGCCCTTATGAGATGCTTGCAAATGCTCAGAAAAACTTACTACCAGCTAGTCAGGTTAAAGAATGCAGCAAAATGCTCTTGTTCACAGGGCCATTGAGGAATGGGTCTGGGAATGACCATGAACCCAACCTGGCTACCTCCAGTGCCTACAATCACAAACATCCTGCAGATTGCCTACCTTCCTGTGCCAGGCACAGGACGGAGCCACCTCTGGGTACACTCCAGCCTCTCTCACTCTCCAGACATGTGGCTTTTTGTCTCCTCCACAGTATACCCACCAGCCACACCTCCAGGTTCTTTCCTCCCATCCAGCTCGCCTTGGGGATTGCCATAAAAACTAGTGTGGAAGCAGCACGTGAGAGCTCCTGACATGGACTCTCAGTATTCGTAGGTTGTTGTTCCATTCCTCAGCAGAAAAGCTACAGCCTCTGTCAAAACACTCTAGCAGGTAATTGCAGTAATACGATGATACAAATAAAAGCTAGTTCCTTAAAAAGAATATGGTTTTTATTTCACAGTTCTTGTCAGTGAATTCTCATTAAAATAGTACTAGTATAGGTGGTAAAAAATTATCTGAGATAATAATCTTTCTATTGTGGGTTTTTTTTGTGCTTATGAAATTATTTGGTTATTGAGGATATTCTGTAGAATAAAAAACCATAGTACATCAAAAAACATGTAAAAAGACCAAAAATTTGTCTTTGCCTGAGCAATATATAAGCACTTATCAGAAATATTATTTTTCACTGCTTAAAGTGTACCTAATCTGAAAATATGTTTCACATACTACACCCCCCCCCAAAAAAAGTTGACAAAATGTTTTCAGCAAAATATTTTTTCTTTGTCATATATACACTTTCATTTTTTTAAAAACCAGAAACTCATTTCTTTGGTAGTTTCAAAGAGAAACATTCTGTACCACTAGTTAATATTTTATGATTATACTCTGAAATTACCTTTTTTTTTTTTCTTACTAATTTGTGCTTAAATTTGGAAAACCCCTTGGGCATTTAGCCCAAGCATGTGTTTAGACCTTATGAAAAACTACAGGGGAAAAAAAAAAGTAAAACTGAACAAATAGACTTCATTGGGATACCTCAAATGTTTGTTTATTGCTAAACCTGTGCTAAAGTTATGCTGACATGGGCCTGGCTGAGATTAATGCTAGCAGAAAAGTAACAAAGCGTCAATCACAAATGTGAATCAGATCACTCTTATTGAGATGAACATGTATATCTCTGAATGATAAATTCCCCAAGAATTTTGTTGAGTAGAAACTGCACAAGAGTTTAGAACTGTTAGAGAGCAATGAACTGAGCTCTGAAATGGAAATTTATTGAAAACTTAAGTTCAGTTCATATTTATAAGCACTTAACAAGAATCTACAGATTTTAAGATCTGCCTTAACATGCTATTGGTGTGAGAAATTATCCCAAAACTTTGTGCACACTGTGCTTTAATTCAACGCTTTGATCTTTAATTGGCAAGCTCTTAAACATATAATATGTCAAATTAAAGTAAAATAACCTGTTGTTTTTCTTATTAATGACATAATTACATTGCACCACTATAAAATTGCTTTCAATCTAATTATGTCTAGGCAGAGATTAGTGGTAATTAATATAACAAATAATTTTGACTACAACTAGCAATAATTGCTTTCTTGAAGAATATTCTAAAACCCTTAAGTAATTTTATTACATACAGTATTGCAATAATTCTTTAGCAGTTAGTAATTAATTACTTCAAGAAGTAAGTAAATAATTGCTACATTGACTTAGATGTTTGAAACAGAACAAGAAGAGAATATACATCTGCTTTCAGAACTGTTGGTGAATGGCTCCTTCTGGTCACTGGGTCCGGAGCCCCAGCAGCTCTCAGCCTGCTGCTGAGCAAGAGCTTACGTCGGCTGTCCAGCAACCGGGAACACCGCCCACGCTGCCGCTCTGCCCCATCCTAGGAGCCACAGGAACCATTAAGTGATTATGGAAATGAGCACCTAAGTCCCAAAATGCCTAATGTTCCCACGGAAAGCATCTGCAAAGCTGCAGCGTGGGGATGATGCCTCACAGGTAACAAGCTGCCCAAAGCCCTGTTGCAGGCAAAAGCTCTGGGAACCCCAAGTGAGAGGCTCAAGCAGAACAAAACTCCCTGTATTTGCAGGGGGAAAACAGTAGATGTCTTTTATTAGTAGCCATTAGTGTGTGTGTGTACACATGCACTCATTGCTTGATTGCTAAAGGGGTGTTGGGCAGCTGTGAATAGGAACATCGTTCAAAGGGAACGTGGTCCAAGAACATGCTGTTTCACTTAAAAGCTGATCCGTGCTGTGAAATAATGTGGGAACCTCTGATATACTGTATTATCCCAGGACATGGCACATTAAAATATGGGTCTGTGAAAGTCTGTCATTTAAAAGGCCATCTAGTACCATGTTTTATATAAGTTAATACCTGTCTTATCCTTAAATCTCTTTTTTTAAAAGATACATGATTGAAAATTTAAAAGTAAAATTTAATTTCCTCTCCTTACCAAATGCTATGCCTCAGTACCGGGCTAACGCTTCAAGATCCATTTCACTAAGGAATCATTTTCATCTTCTGTACTCTGTGTTGTCTCTTTATGTCAGTTATTTATACGTGTTTTATGTTTTCGCCTGACCTTATCTTCCCACTAATACTGAGATACAAATTGCTGCTGCTGCTGCCACTCATGTCTATCCATTCCCTAAAGTCTTTGTGACCTATTAATCAAGGTGGGAGAAATTTCACAATTTGGAGAAAGAAAGACCCCTTAAAGTAAGATTTAAACTTTAGCTATAACAAGGAAAAAACACTTAGAGTAAATGCTATGTGGGACATGAAAGTCCTGAGGACCAAATTACAGACATCCAATGCTCATCTGCCAAACAGAAGTAAAAAGAAGAGGCAGCTTAGTGGCCCTCATCAGAAATTTTCCAGATTAACTTGTTTTCATCACAAAAATCAGTCATTTGTCCAAGATTTACAGCAGCATAATAAAGTGTGACCTCTGAGTAAAGTTTATTTTGACCAAATATTCTAATGATATCAAAGTTTGCATTTGAAAAGGAAAAATTAATTTTATTTTATTTTTTCCATTTCAAGATGATTGTGTGTTTCAACGTTTTAAAATTTTCTAGAGTGATGTGTGCAGTGGGAGCAACCTAGCTTGAAGTTAAACAGCTTAATTTGCTCAAAATGCACATTTTGTTTCTTAGAATTTAATTTTGCAAGACTTCTCCCTATTTTTCTGGTATTACTTTGTTTCAGGTAAAGGGGACATTTGAAAAATCATGAATCTCTCTGTGAAATGAAATCTCTTGTACTCTAGTAGTTGTACAAGACTGTAGCATGAGTTGCAAGTTAAAACAATATCTCTACCAAAACATCACAAGCCTTTTTCTCCAGCGTGTCAGCTGGGCATCATCCAGAGCCGTTTATAAAGTAAATTAAAAATTGTTCTTTCTTGCTTTTTGTCTAAAACTTCAGTTTTATGTTTTTGTAACACCACTGACTTTATTGGATGTGGGGATATTTCATGAAAGACAAGGTTTATTTTGGGACTTTAACATGATTTTAGGCTCCTAGACCTAAGCCATTATTTAGATTGTTATTGTTATTATTAAGCTAAATAAAATCCAAAATGGACCTCATATTTCTCCACAAACAGTAGAATTAGAAAATCAAAATGCTCTTTTCCAAACATCCTATCAATTTTGAGCAAAACACCCAGGATTTGTCAGAGCAAAACTCATAATCCTCTTTTACTGTGTTGTTCTATTAATGCACTAAGCTAAAAATATCCTATACATACTAAAAAGAGTAAGCACATTCTGAATCCCAGCCTAAAGGTTTAGTGCTGAGATACTGTTTCAAATCTTTTGCCTGTGAAAATTGGGTCCAAGTCATAATAGGTTAGATTCCAGAAAGCATTCCTCAAGCTGTTATTTGCAGGCTAAATTGGGTTTAAGAAAAACCTTTTTTTGGAATTTATTATTACGTTGCTCATAAAACAACATCCCATAGTTTTATTTCACTAGCTTTTGACATATTCACGGAAATCAGAAAAGGATTACTGACTGCAATACCAAACATATTGGAACAATCCCTTTGTATCTGACAGCAAATTCCAAACAGTAGCTCCAATCCTATAAGCTGTGGAGTTCATATTTCAGAATTACTGAAATATTCAACAGCTTATTAATAGTCAATATTGATTGTTTCATCTGACAGAAAATGCAGTATTCCTCCAAATATTTAAAGTTACAGCAAGACGTCTGTGTCACTGATAACAGAAATCTTGGGAATTTCGAAGTGACATTATTATTAAATTAATAGATGCCAGCAATGAACTAATGAAAACTCTGCTGTCCTCATAGACGTGCATACTGGCATGCATAGACCCATCATTTTCAGGCAATCTATATTCTGGTACTCAGGGCTGTACAGGAATACTTGTCATTTCGTACATATAGCAACGATTGGAAGAGGCTCTTAAAAACATTATAGCACCTTTACCTTCTGACTTGTGAAAAAGGCTTCTTCACAGGCTATAAAATACCGCACAATTTACGTAAAGGTAATACAATTAAATCAGTTGCAACGATTTACAGGGTAATTTAATAATCTAGAAGTCATATATCTTATATGTAAAGTTATTAAATGCTAAAAATGTGATGAGAAGTGGCTTCAAATCTAGCATTAGTTCATAGAAAGAGCTGAACACGGGTAATGTATTTTCCCCCCCAAAAAGGAAAGGTGTTACAGAAAGAAATAATAGTCTATTTGGATTTGTTTGTCTTTCTTAATTTTTAAGAAAATAAGTGTCGCTGTACTGGACAGAAAACAGGAAAGAAGGTGCTTTTTTGGAATACCTGCACAAGGTATGTAAAGGTTTAACATATATGTAAAGACTTAGCAGGAACTTATGCAAGTATGCGGAGGATTCTACTGCTTTTTTTGAGCATGTCGTATGGCTGCCAGCGCACCAGGCTTTACAGGGACCCCTTGCCAAAAATGTGGAAAAGCAGAAACATTTTATTTCTGTTGGCACTATCAAAATTTAGTGGAGTTGAACCCTCCACAAAAGAGTCCTGACAGCTTCCAGGGTCACACCCCAAGTTTTGCAATACTGCTGAGTGTACAGCTGATTGATAAGCAGCATCACAAGCCTGCCTGGTAAGATTGCCTTTCTATGGACATTCTGCTTTAGGGACGTCTTGCTGCTGCTGAGTCCAGTTGTTCTGTGCTCATGCCACTTGTGCTCAGGTAAAAAGAGAGGGAATTTGCTTTTCAGGGAGAAAAGATGTACACTGTGTTTGCAGTCAGAGAGTGGGCTATAAATCTGGTCACTAATAGAGGTGCTTTTTGCCTCAATGTGAATATTAGAAAGCTATAAAGCGCTCGTGTAATGAGTTGCACAAACCATGTAATATGGGAGCCTTTTGCAATACATTCATTTATTCATAAATGTCACTGAAACAGGATATCAGAAGCATTTGCGTGATTTTTTTTTTATGCAGCAATGTATTACAGCACCTTTTCTTCTTTTGCTTCATGTGATTTAACTAAAAAATGTTTAAAGACTACTTTAGAAAGAGAAATGCAATGTTAGAAGATGAAATGAAACCAAGGTCTGCCCTTGCTTACAGACCTAACTGACACTGTGAAGCATACCAGGCGCCTCTTGCCATAAGCTGTTTAATATTCATTGTGTTTATTTTATTTTTTAATACTAGAGGCAAAAGTGCAGCTTCATTTTATAATAAATCAGAAATTTTCTCCTCGCAGTTTAAATGTGAGTATTGCAAAGGATGACCTGCAGTGCTCTTCCCAGCTCCCAGATCCTTTCATGTGTTACATTCATGGATAGGTGAATGTTTCTTCCCCCTGTGTCTGAAAAGGAGAATTTCATAAGAAATCTATCTTTTGTTTTAAGAAGTTGGTTCAGGTTCCTACCTTTCAGTAGAGTAAGGAGATCTCCCCCTTACTTCCCTGAAAATATCACTTGAGGGAATGTTGTGTTTCCCCGCACCCTGCTAGATCCATTATCATTAGTTAGAGCAGGTAAGTAGATGTGCAGGTTACATAAATGCAGGACAGCATTTGTAAAGGAAAATACAGACTAGAATATGCCATTCTTATTAATTTGCACACATGCTTGACTTGTCCAAACACATTGGGTGTAATAGTCTCCCTTCCCAGAGATCTCTGAAGCATACTGTGGTAAACTATAAGGTCAGGAGAAGGGGTAATTGCCAAAGCAGCTGTCATTGAGCAAATGACTTATCTGAAAAGTTGTACAAAGGCTTCCTGCTTTTTCTAATAGCCCTCTACAAACTGTAGCATTTCTTAGCTCTATGTTAAAATTGCTGGTACAGGGTGAGCTACAAACATCGTTCAGATATGATTCATTTTTTACATTGAGCAGAGGCTAAACATAAGGGCCAACTGCTTGGCTGTTGTGTTTCTGTTCAATAAAATCATTATTATTTTGAATAGCTGGTGAACTAACACTAGGCTTCCCATAGCACAACAATGTAAAAGACCATTCTTTAAATCTCAGAGACTTTGGTTAAATCCAGAACAGCTATAATGCAGTTCTTGGGCTCAGTCTCACTTTGCACTTCCGTCAAAGAAATTAGAATTAGGGCAACAGTCATGTTTAAAATGGGATCAAATCTGGGCAACCACAATCAGTTCACACTGCAAGGCAGTTTGCAATCAAGCCAAGAAAAAGGATTCTTATATACCAGTAAGTACTGATTTGAAACGGAGGTGTTGATTTCAATTGCCAGAATGGAATGTCAGAAATAGCTTAGAACGAGACAATAAGGGAATTATTCCATCAGATGAGGTGGGGTTGACATTAGAAATATAACCAGTGTCGTGAACACCAGTTTTTCCATATTCAGGACAACCTATTCCTAGTGTCATAAAACCAAAGGACTCTGTAAACATTCGTTTTGGGTATCCCTGGCACTGTTGACCCTTGATCCACTTTGATCATTTGGTTTAGATCTATTCCACCTGGCTTATAAGCCAAAATTTCAATGTGCCCTAAAGGTCTTGAGATGAACTGATGCAAAAGTGCAGCCCTCTAGTCTACAGAGACATGCCTGGGAGTGACAAGCCCTAAGATCGATAATTACAGCCTCCAGTGGGTAGGTCCAGTTCACCAAACCAGCGGGGAAAAGAATTGCTTAAAGAGTAGCTTGGCTGTACAGAGTAACTGCATTTGTTTATAGTGTTTGGCTATGAGCCTTACTTGAAATTGCTACCTGATAGAATAAATGCATACTAATATGTACAGTGTGTTAGGGTTTAAATGGTTTGTAATCTGAAGTAGGATGTCTTCTGAAGTAAAGACTTTCTAAAGCGTGTGGGGAGGTAATGCTCCCTCACTGGAATTGCCTGTCACTGAGTGAATACAGAGAGGACTCATCAAGGCCTTTGGTATATAATTACTTTTTGTCAGAACCTTTATGTTGCTCTTTAGTCTTCTACTTGAGAAAACTAGAGGATATAGAAAATGTTGTTGTTAATTGTGCTTGAATCTCAATCAAAGACTTTCAAATCCGCACTGTTCGGGGGAAATATGTCATGCAGAATTATGTGGCTACTTTTTAACCCTTCGCTCCCATTGGTGTAGGAGTGGTGTCTTTTGCTTCCTTCAGCTGGCAGCCAAAATTTCTGTGACCTATTTTGTCAGTCATTTCAGTCTCTGAGAGCAGAAAAGAATCTTCATCATATTTAATAACAGCTCCTCATGTGTTTGAGCCAAGATCAGACCAAGAGAAACCAACCGTTGCAAACCACTACCAGCTGGATAAACTAGTCCTGTAGAGAGCCGAGATGTTTACAAACTTTACAAAATACAGGTATTCAGTATTTTAATATTCTTAGGAGTCATGTAAAAATGTTTCTGTCTTTCTTCTTTTAAGGATTTCCTCTCTTATTTACTTGTTTGTTATATTACCAACCTCAGCAGCATAAATTGTTATTTAGGCTGGTGTGAATAACTAAGATAGAAGTCCTGAACTGGTGTCATTCACTAGACAGGATTATTTTTTCAGTGAGATGCTCTCAGCCTGGAAGGTTCACGTCCTGCCAGCACCATAGTTTGATTTGTACCTTTTTTTTATTCCCCACCCCATCCCGGCTCCCAATCCTTTCTTTGCTTGCTGCTGTTTCCCTTTCTTTTGGAGGTCTGGAAGTGGAATAACTTCTGTATGTTTTCTTCTTGAAGACTAGCATGATACAGGTGATTACTCACCATGAATCTCTTCATGTTTTTTTTTTTTTGTTTCTCACCAGTAAAACACAATTATCTATCTGAAGCACAGACTAGTTATTCGTTGTCAGAATCTCTGTATCAGGAGTATCCCAGACTTTTTAGACATAGCACCTGTTTGATTTCAGTAGTGCACAACTGAAAAAGGCTTATTTTTATTCTGGCAACCTTCTGTTGTCCTAAAATCAGTAGGGACTTCTTTTTTAAAACACACATAACATACTACTATTTTAGAGTTACTTACTTTCATGCTTTTATCAAAAGTTTCACAATATTTGGTATTTTTCCTCAAGTCCCATTTCCTGGGGTAATGCGATTATGTGAGACTCTTGGGCGTCATCTTAAAAAATTAATTTCTTTTTCTTTTAGTTGAACAGAAAAGCGTGAAAACATGACCTAAGTGCATGCTAAAAGCTTGAAAGCCAAAGGGAAATAGAAAGAACTCAAAATTTATTATTTAAAAAATACAGTTCTTTAAATGTGGTAGTCATGATTTTTGGAAACACAAGACCTGGTTTTTCAACAGCTGGGACAATCAGTTCTACATAGCTATAATTGGAGTCTTACAGTATATATATGTAGAAATAGATTATAAATTAATAGAGAGTGTCCTCTCATGTTTGTCTGTTTTCTGAGCTTCCTGTATAAGACATCAGTTATTTCTGTTTGTTCAGGGAAATGATGCAATTGCTTTGCTCTTGTAAAATTTAAACCTTTGTAAGTAATGCTGAGCTTTTTCCACTATTAGCAAACTCTTTCTAAATGATGAGATACTAAGCTGGCAGGCAGTAAGTCAAAATTAGCAATTAACATAATTTTTTTAAAGTTTCTTTAAATTCACAGGGGAAATAATTATGAGTATTCGCTAATATTCTCCTGTATTCTTACTTTATCTGCCCTTTCAAGGGTATCTGCCTTTTCAAGACAGATAAAGCCTACCCACAGACATTTTCCCACCTATGCATATCCAAGACAATTCATGAAAGTAGCGTGAAAATAGCATTGTCCTGAGTCCTGTGGGCTACTTTAGTAACAGATATTTTGGACTTACTCTGTAGGCAGTGTCTTCAAATAAATATAGATATCAGATTGAGATAGCTAGAGCTACAGTAAGTTCAGGATGTAGTAATTCATTAAAAAAAAAAACAAAACAAAAAACAAAAAACAAAAACCCAGCTCATCTTAATTCCTTTATAAAGTGCCAAAACACCAATTCAAATTATTTGTGGTTAAAGTTGTTATCTTTATTTCAGTAATATATGAAAGTAGTCAAATATTCAGTTTCATAAGCATGTCAAAGTGCCGACTTCGCTTCTAACTTAAACCATCATGGCCATCTGCAATAAAAATCATTCTCGCTTTGGTTTCCAGAACCATTGTTAAGCTCGTAGACTAAACATTTAACCATTGCAAGCAGTCAGCAGCTTTATTACGTCTCCTGCCTTTGCAGAGGCATCCTGGATTCAATTTGTCTAAGTATATCAAAGTATTTTAATTTTGAAGTACCCCAAGCATTTTGGAAAGTTTAAACACTATTTGTCTTCTGAAATGTTTGAATGTAAACTAAAATGAAAATTGTCTTGATGATTTTTTTCTGTTTTAAATGACTGTCACATTTCTGTTCTGAAAAAGCCACTGCAGCTCAAATGTATGGTTTCCCCCGCTTATTTTCCCCCAAGTAATTGTAAGTAAGCTGGTTTCAAGTTACATGGGCATCTTGGCTTCCTTCATTCTGAGAGTCCTCTCTTCCTGTAGATTTCAATGAATTAATCGCTTACTATGGCTATCAATTCGTTTCAACTTCTCTTTAAGCTTTTTTTTTTTTTTTTTTTTTAGCACTAGATTGCAAATAAATGCATGGTCAATTGATCCATCAGGCTAAGATAATACATAGCTAGTCCCAGACTAAAAATGACATGACTGTCTGCACTGGTTAAACAGTATTCAGCAAGAACAAAACTAGATGAAATATGGTTATCTGGGCTGCCAAAGCAATCACATAATCATTTTGTTTGAAAATACGTTAATTACTTTGAAATATTTGAAAAATTATGCAAGTAAGTATTTGGTAACATGGCAATAATCCACTAACACTTTCAGTTGTTTTTTAAGCTTTGAAACTTATGTGAAATACATATACATGCATAACCAAAAGTTATTTTGGTCATTATGTATAGTATTAAGTCAATGCCTGGACAGGCTTCCTGGTAGCACCTTAGTCCATTCAAAACTCCTCTGAAGTCATAAAACTCTCATGATACACACATACGTTTTTGCAATCAGGTGCATGATCTGGATATTATAAATATGTATGCATTCAACCTTACTTATAAAATCATAAGGCTAGAAAGACCTTGTGAGGTCAGCTTAGTCCATTCTCCCTGCCCAGGACAGAATCAGCTGTGCCCATGTCACTCCTACCAGATGTTTGTCAAAACTGTCTGTAAAGAGACATTGGCAGCATCAGAAGGTCAGCAGCCTGGCTGTCCCAGTGAGCGTCTCTCGCTAACATTTGCAATTTTTTCTCCTAACATGAATTCTCCTACAATGTAAGTCCTATTATTTTTAGTTCTATTCATTAACAACACACGTAACAAGTTATAAACTCCCTTTTTCCAGTATATTTCTGTGTACTTGAAGACCATTCAAACATTTCCTGTCATCCCTTTCTTCTTCATTGCCAATCCCCTACTTGTCCAGTCATTATTTACAGATCGTGTGTTACAGTATTTTGTCCGAACTCACTGTTGTCCTCTGGACCTTTTTTTTTTAGACTCTCTCTCTTAAATATAACACCCAGAGTGGAGGCTCACAGGGAAGGGCACAAGGATATGTCTGGAGATTGCACAAACTGACCTCTCCTTGGCTTTTCTCTTTGGCTTATAAGGGATAGTTCAGCAGGATGGATAACACATTGCAGCCTACAGTCATTTAAACAAATGGAAATATCTAAATATATCAGTCCTAATTACAGACAAAAAAACCTGATTCATTAGAAAATCCACCCTGCTTCAGCAATCAGAACAGCCACAGAGGCCTTATAAACTTCCATTCTGTGTGCCTTAGAATGAAACGTTCTATAATCATGAAATCTCTTTTGTTTAATTTTTTTTTTTTAAAGAAGAAAAGGACAGGCTATTTAAAATTGTTGTGCCATGTCCCCTTCCAGGCTGGTAACCGGTATGTCTGCATACTGTTCCAGCCCCACATTAGTTACCACAGAATTACAGACTTGTGAGAAGAAAAATGTAGCAAAGAAGTTAAAGGATGTTTAAATATAGTCCTTATTTTATAACTTGGGCGCTATATTCCCATTTTAAAACTGCCAGTGAACCACTGGGAATTTTCTTTTTCTTGCTGATCCTCTTTAAGACCTCTATGAATAGCAGAGAAAACAACTCCGCTGTAGTAAAAACAGGGGTTTGTTTTCTTTTTTTAAAATTGAGGCGTTGGGTAAAATAAAGGTCATTGCAACAACCTTTGAAAGAACAGAAAGTAATTTTCCCCCTTTTGCTTTTTTACTGGTTTTCAATGCAATGTGAAAAATCATTTTTAAGTTTGCACATCTGTTTTACATAAAACCTTAGCTGACCTTACACAAAGTGAAACAAATGCACAAAAAGCTTTGCTGTTGGGTTCTTGCCAGTAAGACAGAGCAAAAAGAAAAGAATATGTAAAGTCAGATCCTGCTCTGGTGTAAATTAGCCTAGCTCCAGTGGGGACTTATGTTGATTTATACTAGCAGAGGCTGAGGCTTGTAGCTCTTATAAAAGCCAGACTTGTTAGACCAGGCCCTGCTACTACTGAAATCACCTGAAGTTTTCCTATTGATTTTTGTGGAAAAAGGACACTCACTGAAGGAGCCATGTTTGCCACAGATTAGCAGTATGCATCTATAGATGCAGCACGTGTTATTCAGCAAACTGAGGAGGAAGAAAGGTTGCAGCCTAAGTAACCAAGATTTGTGGGCTTGCAGGTGTGAAGTAAGGCTGGAGCTGTACCCTGACTTTGTACTGCTTGTGTACCAGGATGAGTTCGAGTGCTGTCTAACCAAGCTAAGGAGATGGTTTGACACCAGACTTGAAGCAAAAGAGATTCTGAGCACACAGAGGTGAGGCTCATGTCCAGCAGGACAGCTTCTCTTCTGCTAACCTAACTTCTCTCATGCAGTGTTATTATACGGACTGAAAGTGAATCTCGAGGAAAGGCTGTTGTGCCATGTGTGGAATTAGGTGAGGCATGCAGAAGCAGAGCACACCAGGAGAAAAATATCATCTACAAATCCTCACACATCTTACCCTGCACTTCAATAAAACTTCCGTTAATGTGTCTGAGGGGTGAACTCTGCCCATTATATCAACATTCCAATCTAATATGATTAATGACTATAAAGTAAGGTTCAAGCTTTTAATTAAAAAGGCAATCATAAGTTACTGAACAGTGAAGGTCTAGCTAAGTTTCTCAGAAGTAGGTTATTTAATAGAATGAGATGCCCCAAAGAGGCAGTGGGCCAAATATCTCTCCTAACTTACATTCTGTAGACAGGTATTGACTTTGATTTATAACAGAGAGCAGAACTGGATGTATATAGAAATAAGCATATGTATATTTGTATTACAGTGTGCACATATAGTGATGCCTACATTTAGAGATTGCCTAAACTTTCCGTTAATAGCCAAAGTTTTTCCAGTTGCTTGTTAATTTGCCATACTTCTCAGAATGAAAATTATTCTTTGTATGATATCTGCCACACTTTTTAAATTTTTCTTGTGTGCCAAAAAACCCCGAAGAAATGTTATTTTTACATGGTCAAGAAAAGACTTTAGGAAAGACTCTTTACATACTATAGACTTCTAAGTGAGTTTCAACATTTGGATTGAAAGTGGTTGCTGTGTACTTATCAGAGATCTGATTCTTTTCTCCTTCTCAGTGAAAATAGTTCAAATTTGACCGTGTCATGGATTTCGGTTCACCCATGTCCAATAAAGACTTGACAGAGGTTGACGTATTCTGTAATTTTATCACTTTATGTTTCAATTAACTTAAAATGGAATTTACAGTATAGCTTATTCCATAAGTTTTTCTCTGGCCTCCGAACAGAGGAAAATGTCTATCTTTGCAATGATGGAATAAGATGGAGTATTTGCAATGAATAACGAGGGTTTTTTTTGGAAAAAAAAATATTAAAACAATTGACTTTAATCATCAGCATTCCTAAACACAATTAATATAGCATGAGGCATATGAATACAATACAGGTAAGAATTGTTGTACCTGTATCAATAGTCTGTCACATACAGTGCCTTGTTGACTAAGGATGGCAAGAAAGGTGAGAAAAACACCCAAACCATATTTGTAGAGTATTTGGATCCCTGGAGAAGCCAAATTTTTGAGGCAATTAATAGTTCCCTTCTCTGTGAACCTGGAGGCCTTATATTCTTATTCATTTCTAGTCTATCTAAAATAACTATATTCATCATTAAAAGGGAAAACAACTGACATCTAATGCCTTCCACTTAGTTTATTTAGAAAGATAAGGTCTGTAAATGAGTCTCAAAACTGAGTGGAATGCTTGGCTTTCTTTTTCTTTTGTGCTATTATGGTGCTATTTAAAGTGGAGCAATGTCACTAATGTCCATATTCAAAACATTGAAGCGGGCTGGAGGAGGGGCGAATTCATGGCCAGAGTAAGAGTCGAAATCGCTTACTTCCATTTAGGACAGTTTTTCATCTATGAACACACTTTTCCAGAGAGGTTTCTGTCAAGCAAAATAATTATTCACCTAGAAAAAAGTCACATATGGTAGAAGCAATGAATATAAGGAGGGAGAAAACGCAAAAGGTTTCTGTCACCTGCCAGACTGCTGCACCTTTACGTGACCATTCCATGTTTGGTCACCTAGATCAGCAAAAGGTTTTTGGTTCTCTTAGCAAAAGGAATCAAAATCTGAGATAAGAAACTGTTTATAGAACCATAAAACAGTCAGCCTGTCTTTCTAACCTGCCTAAGGCTGTTGATAGTAACCTAGGGAGCTGGGGCTTCTTGAAACACATTTACTGCTGTGTGTCAGCAAGCTTCTGAAAGTATTGTACCTTCTTTCCCAAATTATAGGACGAGCTTGTAACAGCTACCTGTAACAGTAGTTACAGGGCTGGCAACAGTAAATTGACCAGCCAGGAGATGCTGTTTCTCAGAAAGACAAACTGTTATGGAGTAGCTGATGTTGGCTGCTACCCCACTGTGGGGCAAGGACTGTTGTCTCCTGCTAAATTTATACCCCAATGTGTCCTGGGACTTACAGTTTCATACAGCTTTTTTTGTGAGCTGATACAGCTCTTCCCAGATTATACCCTGGGAAGTGATTCCTTCTGGGCTCTTCTGGCAGACTGCCGAGCCCTGCTCCTCTGGGCATCTGTCTGAAATCTTTCAGAGTGGCTCTTGCAACTCTGCTTCAGCAGCTTGTCCTAGATTTTCCTGTTGTGCTCCAGAGCTGTTTTGTGATTTGGTGCAAAAGAAGACAAAACAAATCCCATAAAAACCTAACAGTTCCGGCGCTGCTTGCTAATAGCCCTTAAGTATTTGATAGTATTTATCTGGAGCCATTCTTTTCTATCTGTTGGGTTTGTTTGTTTGTTTTCCCCCCAGAAAAATAATAAATAACAAAAGCAATAAATTGTATTCCTAAATTATTACACAGGAACTCCAGGTATATTAAAGTCTTGGTTATGGCACTTCAGGAAATACCATTTGGAGGATAGTTGTTCCCCTCTTGGCCCAATTCAGCTCTCTGCAAGAGGCATTTAACTGACCTCTTTGAAAAGCTTTTTGGTACTCTATTTTGAGGTTTGGGGGTTTTTTGATGGAAAAAGGGAAAGATCTAAGCAAACAAATTAGCCCATTTTAGTGAACTTAAATGATGCACAAGCCACTCCATCCCTGCGATGGTAAAGAGGCAACACCATAACCAGAGAAAATCTGCTGAACTCCTACTCTGTCTCTCATCACCTCCGCACTCTGTTTCTTCTTTGTTCCAAACTTACTACTGTGCTACAAGAACAACATATTGCAATTTCACAGCCAATCTCAGCATATTCAGCTGTGACAGGTAAAGTTCTTCCTTTTTTTCCTACTCCTTCCTTATCAACCAGCTTGAGAAAACAGCAGAGCATCCCTTACTTAGTACACCTTTAGCAGACTACTTCTAGGCTGTGTCAGTAGTATTCATGGTCAAGTCACTCTGAGTGACTCCTCTTTCAACATCTTTGGGCTATGTTGTATCATGTGTTTCATTATTGCTGCCCTAGTTCTTCTGGTCAATCTACTTTGCTAAATCAATTGAATTCTCCTACAAATATGTGAGTGAACAGATTCTTAAGGAAGGATTGTTCCAAGTAAGAAGATCTTGTAGCAGATATCAAAATAAAGACAGATTTCACACAAATGACAAAAACTGCACTAAATCAGAATGTTATGCACACGTTCTGTTACTGAATGGAAACATTACGTAGTGACAGATATTCCCTGTCAGTTCTCTGGTAAATGTAATTCACAAATCCACTCATTGGCTGAATGTGAGAAAAGTATTTAAGGGTCATTTGCATAAAGAAAAAAACAATTAATGGCAATAGAGTTTTCCTGTTATTTTTATCCGTCTTTATGATGAAGAGCTGAGAATTCTCAGCTCACTAAGTAACTTTGTTCACAACTGCGGGAGTTATCGTTTTTGCATACTAGAAAGTAACACTAAGGTAGAAATTAACCTTGAAGAGGTACATATAAAAGATTCTTTTGAAAGAACCAACATATAGAGGTTGGAAGGACTGGACTTGGCCACAGAATTTCTGCATGGTTATTGCCAAATTCTGACCTTTCCAGTACATTTGTGGCCATTTAGTGCTGGGATCCTGAGTCCTTTAGAATACCTCACCTCTAGTCAGTGCCCTTCTCCCTTCCGCTGGAATGAAAGTGTTAATGGGCCCTCTCTCACTTTTAGTCTTTCTTTTTGCCTATTGGCACTGTGAGATTTTCAGGGAAGAACCTGTTTTATATTTGGTGTTTGAAGAGCTCACAGCCCCATGCAGCCCTGATATCAGCTATAAAATTTAGGAATGCAGACAATAAGGAGATGACTACTGAAGTATGCAGATGAGATGAATCCCTGTGGTCTTTACAGGTGTCCCTATGAGACAGATGAATCTGTTAAAGATAAAAGAACAGGAAAATCAGAAATCTAGTGCAAATGAAAGAGATTTCTATTTGTTTTGCCAAGATTTGCTTAAATTGTAAGTTGCAGTGCTTTGAAAGCACGCTGAGATGGAGCAAGGTGCTATTTTTCTAAGTGCTGTAGGGCATATTTCTAATCATTTGAGGAGAAAGCACTACATATTCTAAAAAACCACATTGTATCTATTCTTGTAATGCAGGTTCATTAGGCATCAGATTGATTTATTGTATTGTTTCCTTTATAAATTATTTTCATTATGTTTTATCACAGTACATGACTATTGCCCTAAGGGAATATGCAGGAATGAACTGAATGGCAAGCGTAATAGACTGCTTTAATTAAAATAGTGTAATGCATATTTCAGCGCTATTAACAAAAACAAAATTGATTTTGTTTTCTGGGTAATTGAATATATTAAAGCCCAGGTGGTGTGCTTCTATTGTTTAACCCTCTGAGTTCAGCATCATTTGATGCTTTGAGCAGGAAATTCATTTGTTATCAAGAATTTCAGAAGGGGAATTTTCTTCTCTGCCAGTGACGTTTCCTTCTTTCTTTCTTCCCCCCTGTTTAGTTCCCTAGTGCATGTGCGTACTGTTACTGAGGAACAGGAAAGCACAAACATGAATTTCAATAGTGAAAACCCCTTGATCCTTTCCAGTGTCTTCATGTGAGCTCCAGACAGTGAGGACACTGATCCATGATAAAGAAAAGACCATTATTCCTCTGCACTTTTTAACCTCTTGTTCTGTGGAGACAGCAGCAGTCTGCCACCATAATTCCATTAGTTAATGAACACTTCAGGAATCTGTCCATCATAAGAAAGACCCTTTAAAATTACAGTCAATCAATGACACCTACTCTTCTAAGTGTCTTCCTTTTCTCCTTTTCCTCTTGATTTATAGCAGCTATGAGTCTTTTTTATTTCCTTTACCCTCCAGATATCTAAAGTTTACCTTTTATCAAGAAGATGCATTATGCTAGTGACATGACAGACACAGGCAAAATCAGGTTAATGATTTCTGAGTAGAGCAGTCAGATAGAAGCAACCAACCAACCTGGAAAATGAACATTGTCAGGGAGCTGGGCTACACGACCCATATGTCTGTGAAAAGAGCCATTTTGCCTAATGGTTGCCACCTACCATACCCTAAATACCACAACCTCCTTCACTTTCATCAGTGGAGTTTTCACTGGAAACTGGTACTTTGCAATGAGTATTGTAAAAAGTGGGCTGTTTCTGGTTCAGCTGTCATGATTCCCTGGCTTTTTATCACTTGTTAAGATGGCATGTTGTATTTCGAATAAAAAGGTTCCTAAATATCTAGGCCCTGAGACTCTCCCGCTTTCACCCTTGCTCTGTCTTTCAAAGAAAAGCACAACCATCCTCAGGGGTCTTCCTGGTCCCATCACTACAGGTAGTTGCAGCTGGGAAAAGGAAAAGAGGTACATTATCATAGATGCATCTTTTCTAGTCTTCACAAAGCCAATTGTAAAAGGGTCATGGGAAATGGACAAAGTTGGCAGGACTGACACATCATTACATTCCTCTGGGAGGATCCCTGAGGAACAGTTGCTGTTGCAGCCCAGGGTATTGGGATTCAAAAATGAGAAGAAAGATTCTCCTCTGCAGCTCTCATCAGATCCGAGGTGTGAATTGCTTATAGCAGAGATGCAGCATATATGGAAGATCTTATTTCCCATTTTTATGGGGTGAAAGACTGTGGTTTTCCAATAGTAAAATTCTCATTGACAGCAACAGGAGGTAGTTTACCATTTTATAAAGCCTGCCCTGTTTCCCAGGTATATGCAACTTGCTAAAAGGGAATGGTATTGTGAAATTAAGAAATAGTAACTGTAATTTCAGTTATTTCTTTTTAAAGAAAAAAAGCCAAAACCAATCCAACCATACTGAAGCAGCATGAACTACGGTAATGTCTGTCTGTGATACATATAATTTAGGAATAAATCAAATGGCTGATCTGAAAAAAAAGTCAGAAATTCAAAATAAGGAAAATCCAGACTGTACAAAATCGGTTTCTGCTGATCCATCCAGTTACTTTCAGGATACTCAGACAACACTAATCATCGCAGTAGTCAGAAGACATTCTCTATAAGTCCTATACCCCTTAAAATAAAATATGGGTATCTTCTTTTCCCTATCAAAGATTTTCTGTTCAAACTCATTTACTCAACAAGAGCCTTTTAAAAATGATTGTCCTGCTTTTATAACAGAAGAGTAGGCCATAATTAAACTGGTGAGTCATCAGTCCACTGGGTTTCATAGGAAATCCCTTATTACTTTAAAGCACCTGCTGTAGCTCTTTGACTCATTTCCCATAGAAGAGTTGCAGCTACAGATTGATTCCAAATAGTTCCCATAAAAGAATAGACCAGTGAACTGGTTTTACATAAATTTCAGTCTTTATAGTTTCTGTTCCTATGCAATTAATGAGATCTGGCTGAATCCCCAGTTACTTCTGGGTTGTGATTTATAAAGCACAAGTCTAGATTCAGACATTTCTAAAATGATTTCCCACATTTTAATGTTATTAGCTCACTTCTTACAGTGCATCTCTCCATGTTTCCTCTTCATGGAACTAGTCACCTTTAATAAGTTACAAGATGTGTTTAATTATTAACAGGAATGTGCTAAATTGCACTGAAAAGTATTTAAATACTACAACATGACAAAATCACATGTATGTTGGCTATTTTCCTACTTGGATAAATAATTATTAACTATTTAACTTTTCAATATTGAATTTAATCAATACATTAAAACAATCTAAACCATAACATTCTAATATCAACATATGATAGACTGTAGATATCAGCATTAGATAGACAAAAATTATTGCTTGCTCATTTGCTGTGTAAAATTTTCAGAGAAAAAGTTTGTGGGAGCCAAGAGTAATGACTGCAATACGTTTAAATTTAGTGAATAGTTTACTTCGGAAAAAAATAGAGAAGGTATTCTGAAATATGTCCAAATATTAGAAATATGTCAGCAGTTTTAAAAACTATTTTTAAGTGCTGCTCTAAATAAGCTATGGTGATCAAATAATCCTAAACAAGATGTGATAATTTTAGTAGATTAAAAATATTTCAGAATAATAAAAATGGTATTTTCATAGTTAAGAATATTATAGAGCCAGGATGAAGACAGTTTAGCTTTGGCAGAATAAGCAGGTCTTCATTATTCATGACCGAACACAATTTATATCCTCATTTAGATTGTAGTATTTGTATTCAGTACAAATACTCTGTAATAAAAGAATAAGCCCCAAATTATAAAGCAATTGCTTAGAAAATACATGTTTTACTGTGCAAAAAACATGCAAGTGAAAATGGAATCAAAAGAGTTGCACGAAAGAGGTTGAAAAAAAATGTTTAGAATTAACAAAAATCTAAACAGCAAGTAACTGCCAGGGATAATGCATTACATTTACAAAATGCAGGGTTAAAGACAGTCAGTTTTTATTTAAAGCTTAACATTTCACTACAGTATGGAAGTAAACTAGAAGGGCTTTTTTAAGGAATAACATAAAATAGTTTCACTCAAAGATGTGGTCTGGGAGCTAAACTTTTGCACTTTTTTTAAGTGACCCATGTTTGAGAAGCGTAAAAGATAATTCAGTTTGTTCAGAAACACACTCAAACCTTTCTGGGTCAAATCTTCGCCTTCGTCAGGGAACATTCCCATTGAAGTCAACGTTTAATGCTTTCTCTTCTCAGCTATCCAGCTCTGGTGTATTCCATGAGAAAAAAAGTCCTCAGATGTCGGTCTGTGGTGCGTTCTATGAACTATTGCTACAAGGAATACAAACGGAAACAAATATACTAAGCATCCCAGGTTGCTTTAGGAGGGTCTCAGCTTCTGTCACCACTGAAATGGAATTAGAATTTGCTCAGAAGCAGCAGCCAGCCTTTAATGCTACGCTTCATCAGAAATAAGTTGTATAACAAAACTGTATATTTGCCTTAGATTTTTTGATTTGAAATGTTTAACTCTTGTCATTTATCTTTTGTTTGCGTTTTTTTAGGTGTCAGTCTTGAAAAATGTTGTCTGTTGGCAAAGTTCACATAGGAGTGATTCTGCCAGTCACACAGTCACAAAGGAAGAATGTGAACAACGGCCAATAGACAATATATATTAGATATGTGTTTAAATCTTTGCAGTCTCCTTAGACAGATTTTTTTTTTAAAAAAACTTGTATTTGTACAGGCTGTTCAGTGCTCGGCACAATGGGTACCACTCCTTATGGAATCATTAACTGTTATCACGATACATTACATTTTCATTACAAAGACGTGTAATCAAGGATTAATAATGTGATCATTAAAGTTTCTCTTACTAGATGAGACATATTTTCTACTATTCTGTTCCATTACTGAACCTTGGCCTACCTTTCTTTCTGTCAGCCAGTCTCGCTTCTCTCAAGTCAAAATGAAATGGCAAACAGAAAGTATCTGCTGCTCTCAGACAAGCTACTAATGTAACTTAATTTTCCATAAATAACATCTGCATCATCTAAGTTCAGCTATTTCTGTCTGCTATTAAGTCATGCATACTGGCTTGTTCATATATAGCTTCTCTGAAGTCAAATCCACCCCAGCTAAATGTGATTTTGAAAGTTGAGGTTTATGCAGTAGTTTTGGCTCTGAACCAGAGCTGGAACCGGACAGCTGGAACAAGAACTGATCTTCCCATATATTCAGATATAACTTCTGTGAAAACCTGTAAGATTTTTCTGTATCAAATGCACACAGAACTGAAAAATAATCACAATAAACCACTTTTCAGAGAACTGAATAAAAAATACTGATTTTTTTATTAACCTTCTCAGTCAGTCAAGGATGAAGATTCTTCCCCTCCCCTTCTATTTTTTTTAAGGAGGGTGAATTCTAAACTTGTCTATACCATTATGGATCAGGCCGTCATGAAATTAGAGCATTAAAATAAATTTACTCAATATTTTGGCAACCCAGAGAACCTCTGGGTCCTTAGTGTAGTGGTACTTATGAAGGAAATTAGGCCACAGCTGGATCCTAAGTCCTTGTATTACATTTTACCAGTAAGATCAATTTCAAATCTTAGGCTATGAGTCTAGAAAAGACATAGAGGGTTTATCCAGTTTATCTCTAGGCTAAAGCCAGGATCAACCCTATGAATGTCATTTCTAACACATTTGCCTAACCTGTTCTTAAAGTGATGGTGGTCTCACAACGTTTTTAGTGTAGTTGCATACCTATTAGCCTTTCAGATGAAATATTTTCCCAGACTAGACTGTATCTTGTATATTGAAGAGTTCAGTATTATTTTTTATCTCATTCCCAGTACAGTATTGTCTGCTCCATTGAAGCAAACTGTCCCTTCTTTTAGACAAACCAAATTCTTTCACTCTTGCATCTGTTCATATTTTTTACTTTGCTTTGAAATCTCTTTACTTGCTTCACATTTCCTTTTAATACTCCCATGAGATAGCTTGTGCTCCTGTCAAGAAATCAGAATCATTCCAGACCTTCTATCACAACACCTTTGCAACCATCCATTTCATGTCTGGAAACATATAAAACAAAAGATGCAAAGCTGAATGAAGAGCAAAAGTAATAAGAAAGAAAATCCTTCATTCTTTTCTTACTTGAACAATTCAAGGTACGTTACTTATTATTTGGGATGAAAAATCATCCTGATTATCTCTTAATCTCTTTTTCCTTGCTTTTATATTTTTCATCATTGTTGTGAGCCTTTTACCCCTTTTTCAGGCTTTTTATCAAATAAAAAGACCTGCACCAGTATAAAGCAGTCCGAAATGCCCAGATAAACCAGTAAACAAAAGTAATTTGGAGAAATAAAATGGGAGACAATGAGGTGACACAGGTCTTCTTGTAGTCACATCAGGAAATGTTAGAGATTCAGACTGCTTTTGGAATGGTCTGAATGTGGTGTGACAAATACTCCCCTGAAGACCAGAAGCAGTCGGGGAAGAAAGGACATATAAATCTGTCCACTCTTCATTATCTTGGCAATTAGTTCTCTCTGCTTTCAAGAAATACAGTACAACATTTCAGCTAGAGTATTCTAATATGTAGCCAAAAAATGAAATGATTCAGCTTCAGGAATATGAACCATAAGGTTAATTCCTCATCCAGTCTAGAAATTCATATGGAAATACATCATTAATTTAACAAATATTTAGTTGGTTAAACTAAATTCTTAGTAGCATGGCATACAGAAAGGATGATTTATTTATTTGTAAATGTAGAATAACGCTATTTTATCCAAATGTGTTCTCACAAAAAACAATTTGCACTGTCCTTAATTAAAAAAGTAAAGAAAATTAGTTGCCGGAACATAATTTCTAAAAGAAGCTTTTTTTTTTTGCATATTTTTTTAAGGGTTACAGTTTTTTGGTTTTGGTTTCAGGTTTTGTACAATGTATGTATTTTTTGGAGTGTGGTGGAACGAGTAACTGTTCCACAACTGAAGAAAAAGCAGGAGGTATTTAAAAATGGAAAGGTATGTCCTAGCAATGTATTATCTAGGGGTTTAGAAAATGGAATCAATTTAAATGAAATGACAGAAAGCAAATCTGTCAACATATCTGTGCTCTAGTGCTTGAGTCATGAAACTCCCAAGCTATAAAGAAAAGTTACAAATGAGACACAAAGAAAAGAAAAAAACCCCAAACAATTCTTTAGAGATGCAAATTCAAATTTTACTTCTTGATAAAATATGATTCATTGCAGGCAAATTAGTACCCATCATGATTATCTATATTGTGACCAAACATAGGGAAGTAGCACAGGGAGAGAGTTCTGCTTCAGCTTACACCCACTCCTTCTGCATTTAATGTACAAATATATGAAAACAATTACACACTAATAATGTATAAAATATTAAATTGAACCCAATAGTACATAATCCAAGATAAGATACCAGACATGTGAAGGAATTTGATGAACTGGTAAGTACCTCTATCTACAGCTAATGCCCATTTATCTGTGAGCCTAACATGACGTGACAGGATTCCTAAGACCACTTGCTTTGTTATATCAGTTTTTGCAGCTTGACCTTCAGCAGATTAACACAGCGTCACTCTAAAAAAGATGAAGAAATGTAAAGGGGGGTTGTATGTGTGCATTAGAGAAAAATAATATATTGTACGTGGATTAAAAGCAATAGATTGTCCTCAGGTGTATATTACATTATATTTTTTCACTTCTTGCAGGGCTGGAACATTCACAGATTTTAACCCTTTTGTTTTGGATCATACCACTACAAGGAATATACATTTCATCTGAGATTAACCAGGTTTGTGCTAATTCCACTTCAGTAATAAGCAAGTTAGACAGAAGACATTAGGAGGCAAAAGTTCCAGTCTTAGATGATCTCACTCACATTCAGAAATAGATGCCTCTTGGAAGGGAGAAAAGCACAGTGGAAATTACTTCCCTGAATGTGATGTTCCTTCTGGTTTCAGTTGCAAGTTGTTTTGTACTTGTACAAGTAAACACAGTCTTTTGTTCCCACCTTACCACGTCTTTCTCTGACTTCCAGCTCTAAATTTGTCTCATGTTTATGTATCAGATTCTTATAAATATATACATCTATCATGTAAAATACAATCTTCGTAGGAATAGCATTAGACCAAAGAGTCGCTTTCCAATTTTATTTCCCTTCACTGATGCTGTTGTATGCTCAGGGCTGGCTGTTTTACTACAGAATATTCCCTAGCATTCATTTTATCTCTTGTAAAGTCGTTTTGAATACACACAGGTCCTTCACATGTATAGGATTGTAATGGGATTTAAAAAGAAAAAAAACATTCCCTATCAGAGGCAGGACAGAAAAACTCAAACTCTCTGAAAAGCCTGTGTCTTTATTAACAGAACTATTAACAGACCAACGTGGACAGATGGCCTGGTAAGGACAGATTCCTTACCCTCTTTGCAAAATGTGTTGCTTCAATTAAGATAGATGTGTAACTTTACCGTCAAAAAAATGGAACTTGTCCTATACCCTATCAATATGTGTAATATCCTGTGTTCTTTAATTAGAGAAGGATGGTTTCCTCTAACATCTCACTGACATTAGTACAGGGTAGACAAGTCTAGAACTGTCTTCCACACAGCTCAGATAGTGTCACTGAATGGTTCTACATGAGTAGAAGCAAACTTACCAGGATTGGGCATTTAAGAAGCGGGTTTTTGTCCTCTGGAACAAATTTATGTCAAATTTTTGTTCAGAGTACAATGAAAACTATCTTGGAATCATGTGATCTCTCCTGTACATGCTTCCAGACATAGGAAGTTTCTGAAGTGTGTGAACATTTTTGGAGGTGATGGAATATATTGTATACTAAGTGATAGTTCAGCTATTTTTGCAGGGCACAAGTCTCTCTGGCACTTTTGACAAGTTCATCTGCATAAAGCTCAAATTAACAGACAACTTAGTTCTTCATCAAGAACAAGAACTGCAGTTCTGGCTTGAGGATGCAGAAGTCATGCAGCTGGATGGGAATTCTTCTGCCTTCCCTACTCCTCTGTGTATTTGAAAATAAGGGTCTCAATATTTCCCAGAATTGTATGGAAATTGGTATCTTTCACCTCTAAACCCCTGGAGCTTAAAGACAAATTTTTCAGTTTCTCGCTTGAATGACAACTGAATTCCCCTACAAACTTATTGTAATATTGTAAACAGAGTATTTATTCTAAGATGCAAAATAACTAATGAATCATTTTATGCAATAGTAGAAAAAAAAGAGGTAAACTGTATTTGAAGCACATAACACACAATTAGAGATGCAGATTAGCCTTGAGGAATGAGCTCAATGAGAAACCAAATGAATCAGCTTCAGACAAGTTTCACTAAGGGCTTTATGATATTCAGACTTGAGCAGTGTTGCTCTTCAAGACAGATAATTAAAGAATTAAGTCATGGTACCTATCTGCCTGCTCACTCTGGCACTTCTTGGTCTTCTGATACCATGTTACTCCCACATCCATTTCTGTCCCAAGTACGTTAACCAATTTGTCTTTCACTTCTTCAAAGAAAAGGAGGTGAATTAGTGATCATGGAGTAGGTATAAATGTAACACATGTATCTTGCAGAAAGAGTTTCCATGAAGTAGTCATATCCTAAACTGCTATCTATGGTCTACACTAAAACTGCAATAATTTACTACAGATAAGGATTCTGGTCTTTGCTTCTAAATGTACCTCTTCCTCATGTGACCAGGTTGAGCTGCTGCGAAAGGGCAGACAAGAGAACAGAAAATTACTGCGTTCACTTTTAAAATTGTGCAAAACAAAAATGGAAAGAAGCAACAGCTTTTTCATCAACACCTGATATCTAGTTGCATACAAATTCCATTTCAGGATAAAGAGTATCTATCTGAATGAGCCAGGTCATCCGTCTATCTGATCTCCCTTGATATTGTGCTGTGAACAAATACAAGGCACCAGAATGAGTGAAATCCAAAACAGGCAGCATGAGAGTTATATCTTTCCACTAAAAAGAAACAAGCAAACAAACAAAAAAGAAAACAAAACAGAACAAAAAAGGCACAGTTAGACAGACATCACAAACTCAAACCTTTAAATTCAATTTAACAATGCATTTTAATAAGTGGCAATGCAGGAACGTATAGAATATACTGACTTTGCAGAGCTGTTGCCTGGAAGTAGAGGTAACTATTACCACTGTGCTATCACTTCCTGTCAAGCTACCAAGATCCTACTGCAAAAATGTTTAAGCAGTTTTCTTGGTATTAACCTTAGTGAAAATTGAGGAGAAACATTATTTTTATGCGTGTGTTCAGCAAGTGAGCATCTGTATTGAATTAAAGCTGTTTGACTCAGGTCTGTATCATACTGACTATCTTTTCTAATAAACAGTCCAGAAATAACACTCATGGAAAAACGCACCCAGACAGTCCCTGACTGGCACAGAAAAGCTGGGAAATGCCTCAAGCTTTCCCTCTGGGACAAGGATGTAATATGTAACGGAGAGAAGCATGAATGTGAACACTAGCTTTCAGCATTGCTCTGAAACCCAGGGTGATGCACTGTTGAAACTGGAGGATAGGATAGCATAGCTTGTGGATGTGGCTATCACCTGAGAAATGTGTTCTGTGCAGCATCACAAATTCTTGTTTTTCAACCCAGATAAGAAGATCTAGATGAAGCCATTCGTGCCAAGTCTTTCCTGGTAGATGTAATCATAGTTGTCATGTTTGAGTGTCATTTATTTTGCTATGTAGAATTTCCTCATGTATAAAACATTCCTAAGAAACTCAGGATATATCATGACTGAATGGATTTTTCCTAGTGAAATGTAATATTTTGAGGTTGAACAGAGAGGGTCAACCTACAAACACCTTAAAAGGTTGCATTCATCCAAGTACTGTTTGAATGATAAAACCAATGAGAAAAACTGAAACTCTCACTGACAGCCAACAAGTATTTATAATAAACAAACACTTCTAGTGATGCCAGGGTGATAAAAGAGCCAAAACCTCTGACAAGACAAATGTGATGATTTCAATATTTATAACTAAATTCTGAAAGCTCACACATACACTTATTTCAGAATAGGCTGACTATCAGTCTAGACTTGAAAGGGATCTTTGAGAAACATACACTCTTTGGGAAGCCTAAGTCACTTACCTGTTCAAGAGAGGAGGTAGGGAATTTCAAAATGCAGATGAGACACCAGGGAGTGATCAAGTGTTGGCTCAATGTATGTGGCAAGATGGGAAATACCAACAAAGGCAACATTTAAAGGAGGAGCACCAAATGACAAATACTTTCTGAAGTGATGAGGAACACACCTGAACTTGCAGGATTTCCTCTGTGCCATAAGATTTGGAGGAAGGTTTAAATGAAAGATTCTTGGGAGGTCTTGCTGGTAGGCATCTTAAAGCTCTCATTCAAGGTCAACACTGAAATGCTGGTATCAGAATCAGGCACACCTGAGGACAAGGACCACACAGGACTCTGAAAACCAGAATACAAAGCAAAATAGAGAATGTTTTTTAATTGAATCTTATTAAGAAAGCAGACCTC
Organism: Burhinus oedicnemus; assembly: GCA_008921705.1. Lineage (NCBI taxonomy): Eukaryota > Metazoa > Chordata > Aves > Charadriiformes > Burhinidae > Burhinus > Burhinus oedicnemus. Next base: position 1,158,188 of record VFFE01008255.1, on the reverse strand, counting down.
AGAAGAGAAACTTTCCATGTGAAGTATGTGTGTTTTGTCAGAAGGAGATAAACTGACATATTTTGAAAAATTCTGACCTTGAAAAGTTCCAAGTATCCACAACTGTATCAGTGCAGTGCAACTGTAATTCCTTTAACAGTTTTTACTTAATGAATTGTAATGTAGCTCTCACTTAAAGGTGTTTCAACATCATCTTTATGTTTGGTTTGCTGTTCCAAATCCTGGGTACTCTAGGCTAAATCTGGCACTTTGTTACTGAGAATAGAATTTTTCCAAAGTGTACTGTGGATTTGCCTTCTGATGAAGATGCAACAGACGCTGCTGATTTTTTTCATGTATTCTTACTATGTATTCTTTTCAAACCATGTAAGTAAATCCTTTAATTTAAAGAATAAAATAAATAAATATAAGATTATTGAGAAAACAAACAAACAAACAGCAATAAAAAACACTGCTCTTTTGTCTGAGGCTGGCCAGGACACACTTTCTGAAAAACATAAAAAAAATCATATGCAAAATAGCCACTGTTTAAATTCTGAATCTTCTTCAGGAGCATAGCTGGCCAAGGCTCTCTCTAAAGTCAGTGGAGAAGGAGTGGTACCTCCAGAGAGCTGTTCATGTTGCTGAAGATGGATATCTCTTTCTACTGATTATAGAGACACCCTGATAAATGTACATGCCTGATAAATGTTTTTCAATTAAGGATTTGTTTTAGTTGCCTAAAATAGACACCTAAACCATTTGAGGTGCTGCAGGGCAGCCCATCTGCCCCTCTACTGCTGATCTAGATGCCTAGATTTCCTGTATGCCCTGTGTTGTATCTGCCAGCCCCTTGCAGATGTCCTTGATACCCTAACATATCTCAAATGGAATTTGATACCTATGTTTAGGGAAATTATTCAAAGGCTACTTATTTAAAGTCAGATGAGGTTAATTTTTGCTTTGGAGATCATGTTTAGAAAATTTCCCCCTTAATGTGTCCGGCTGACATCAACAATTTGGTTTCATTTTCACACATCCTTAACCTGTAACTCTAATACTTAGACTAAATTGCTAACTCTGTCGTCATTACACATGTGGACAGACTGTGTCTGTCTCTGTCTTGGCCTCATCCACATGCAGCCGAGACAACATAACTACCTTCCTCTTTCTCTCATTTTACGTTGCTTGTTTTGATATTAAGCTCTTTGAGGCAAAGATTGTCTTTTATTTTACGTTTCCACATGGTACTTACTAGATGAAAGTCCTACTCTTGCTTAAAATAATGGGTGTAATATTGTTAGACCTATTAATACAAAACTGGAAAAAACACATTTAAGTAACTTGAACAGAATATAGGATTATTTTTTCTAGGCCAGGACTTTCTTCCACATCTTCATTATGTTTCTATCAGGTTGATGAATTTAAATATTTGATTTACTTCCCAAATTTTTACCCTTCTGCCCCACATAGTTTTATAGAACTAGCCCGTTGGCGGTTTTGGCAAGCTTAGTTCTAATTATCCTGGCTTAATCACAGGAAAATATTTACAGGAAAATTGTGTTTAAATACTGTCTATCCTACCATTGTCTGGATGGGAAGAAAAACATGTTCTTTCTGTTGATAAGTACATAACAAATCTTTAATAATAGTCTGCTCCACAACTTTTGTTAAGAATATGAATACAGGTGAAAAGACTGTTGAGTACCTAACTACTTAAGTTTAAAGTTAAGCAAAACTGAGATCCTCGTGCCATAGGACAATACCAACTTTTTAGCATGCATACTTTAAGCTAGGACATATATTTGAAATTTGAAAATATTCCATGCAACAAATAAAAGTTAGAATAGTTTTCAGTTGAAATAGGATAGGAAAAATATAGGTATCTTCACATTAGCCTGAGATGCCTGGTATCACACACACACACAAACCTATCATTTTGGTTCAATATTAAAATATCTTTTCTATTTACTCTTACACAGCTTCCTGGAATTTAAGGTCAAGCCCTGATATTTCCTTTTTTTTTTTTTTTTTTTTTTTTTAATAAACGCTACCTAAAATAGATTTCTTTGGTAAGACTTAAAATATTTGTAGAAAACTTCATTTTGTGCCAATTAGGGGAAAAAAACCCAAATCCAAAACTATAACAATCCAAAAAATATCTTCTAAGAGAGGAGTTTCTTAAACTAAAGAAGGTAATCTAACTACTATAAAAATGAAAATCCATAACCCATACCTGTCCCCACTTGTACAACCCAGCTGTCAGAAGCAATATGCTAGAAACTGTGTGGAGAGTCATTAAAAAATTACACCATTGAAACTTCTTTTGCAGAACCTGCTCTCTTCAGGTTTCCCCTAGCTTTCCAACACTTTTTTGCCTTGTGCTTCTACCTCACAAATAATTAGAAGCAAACCACTGTGGGCCAAGAAATGGAATGGAGTCTATTTCTGTTAGAGTACAAGGTGAGTCTTACCAACATGTGTTCACAATTATAATAATACCTGTCTACTACAGCAAGACCTTCACACTACACAGATTCTGCACATGGGCACCCCAAAACAAAGTAAAGCTACCCAATCCACTAGATGTACCAGTGACAGCACTGATAGCAAAATTATACAGTGCTATATGTGGAAATAAGCTCAGACAGATCATCGACAAACAATGAAAACAGTCAGTCGTGGATGACAGATTATTTTTCATAAAAGAGTTAATCTCCAAATTCATAGTCATGGTCCTCATGGTACACTTACAAAATATAGCATCATAGAATCGTTTAGGTTCAGAAAAAAACCTAGGAAACAAAAATATATCTTTTTACTGGATACAAAGGGAGTAGTTCCATAGATGAAATAGAGATATTGAGTTTCTAGTACATTTTAATAGTCTCCACTTGCGTTTTAACTTGCTTTCCACAGTTCTTGGCTAACTTTTTTTCTCTACCTTGCTGCAAAAGCTAAGGTCTTAATATAAAAGATAGTATTCTGAAAGAAGGAGAAGAGATGATTAAATTGTGTAACTGCTTAGCTTTCTTACATTAAACTCAGGCTAATTGTTTTGAATCTTTACTTAGCTGGAGACTTGCTGCTCCTTTTCAGATTTGAATAGGTATTTGCCAGGTACTTTTCCACCTCTGTTTGTCTAATGAAAGATACTCTCCACTCTGCTTCTCTTATATCCTTGGATCATGGTTAGAATAATCCTACTGTAATAGATAAAGGAAATTCTATGGTAAAGTCCCTATCTAATCACCTGAGGAAAACCAATAACTTGCTAAACTTTTGAGTTCTTTACTTACTGTTCTTAAAATCATGAAGACATATTTATAATGCTCCTGGGCACAGCTTGTATCCTAAAAGGCCTAAAGCCCTTGGGATGTCTTTGCAATGAGAAGGGATAAACTTCATTCTGATCTTGTTTAGTGCAGGGCAGGTTAGAGAATGTCTCAAATGAGATCTCAGATAGTCTTCTGGTTCAGGTACAGACTGTAAAGAAAGTGTAGTACTTATGTCAGTTGTCTGTCTGCAAACTGAGATAATGCATGACTGTTTTCACAAATCATATTCAAAATCAGTGATAGAAAGAAAAGCTTGCTGTTGATTTCAGCAGCCCCTGAACCATGTTCTCAAAGGGACAAAAAGAAAAAGAAAAATTTTAAAGAAATAACCTATATCTTAAAGTCACTTAAGACCATAACCACAGGTGCACACAGAGGTGCATTTTAGAGTACTGAGATACCTATCTGAATTTTTATACATCTTTTGCTTTGTTTCAAAAAATCTCAGCTTTTCTAGCCTGAGTGTCATGGTGTTTCCTTAAGACTGAAACACCCAAGGAGCGTTGAAATGGGATCTAATCTCCTAAATCACCCAGGTGGTTCTGCAAATGTTGACTTCTTGTTCCTTTCACCGAGATGAGAGTCAAGCCTGGTTAGGCAACTCATGTGGTTCTAGGTCCCACAGCATTTTGTCAGCACTCGCCTCTTGCTGCCCATCTAGGGTAGTGGTTCAAAGCTGCCCAGATCCTTAGGAATAATTTTACTTGCTGAGCTCAACACTGTTTCCTGATTTTTCAGTATAGGCCCCTGCATTCTGATCATGCTTGGTTTTTAAAATCTAATTTGCTGTATAGCACAAGCCTCATTGACTATTGTAATACAAGCCTGGTATTTAAGTAAATGAATTGATAATTATTTCTAATGTGCAGCAAAGTATTTACAGGAAATGTGGACTGTTTTCTTTATTGTTGCTAAAATGCTATTCAAGAAATCTAGTAGGCACTAATTTTCATTAGGAGGATATTATTCAGGACTAATAAAATACGTGAATAGTAATATTTTTCTGTCATTACTAAAACGTATAAACTTTTGCGTTTGATCTTTGAACAGCATTTTCCTTTCTGATGTGCTCTTAAGCTGCAATCTGGTGCCACCTATTAATTTGATTAATAACTCAGTATGTTCAATTTTATTTAATTTCTCCATTTTTGCACAGAATAGTCAGTCCTCTTAGTCAGAAAAATGAGCTCATTTGAAAAAATAAGAACTAATTTCAGACAAATGCTTCCACAAGATCATTTCATAGACTTGTGCATGCCCTATTTCCAATGACTTAACAATCATATTAACTTTTTGCTGGCTCCATTACATTGCTGGACAGGCTGATAGGGTGATACAGAGATGTTATTCATCTAAACTACAGTCCAGCAAAGCAGCTAAGCATATGAATACCTTAAACATATCTATACTTCAGTAAAATCAATTCAACTGCTCACAGGTTCACATTTATGTATGCTTTGCTGGACCAAAGCCACAATTACCAATCTGCTAGAGTGGAGCTTAGTAAAATATATTGAGAGGAACCATCTCTGTGAATAAAACTAACAGTTTGGGAATGTGTTAACTATAAAATGACTAGAGTTTAATTTTCTCTATCGTTATAGGAAAGGGTATTAAAAAGTCTTTCCACAATAGGCTGAGTAGTAATTCTTGGCTGACTCTTGAGAAGACTTAACACATAAGTCACCTCCATGGCCTTTCTAGTGATGCCTGTTCTCAGGCTCTTGGTCTTTCTTCATTTTAACATCATTCTCTCTGTCTTTCTTGACATCTCTCTCTACAATGTAGTGTGGCCTCTTTCTGAGACCTCTTAAAAGGTCTGTTACTATTCACTCTCTCAGAAATGAGCTACAAATCTTGTTGTTTTCATTCATGAGGGTTATTCAAGAAAGAACACAGGTTTTTTACTTGCTTACCTTGAGAAGGGACATGGCAAGCCAGGATCTGCTAGCACTTTATGGACCGTTTACTGTAGCATCTCTTCTTTTACCTAATCGTACAGATCTCCCTTTACTCCTGTTGATATCTCATGTATTATTCAGGATTCACTGAAGTCGTCTGAGTTTCCAAGCTACCATGCATGGAACCTGTGCACTGAAACAAAGAACAGGCTTAGCAGTAGCTATCCAATATGCTGCTACTTCATGAACCACAGTGAAGGTAGGAGCTCTATGAAGACAACTGACATTTAAATTCAGTTGGAAAGTACTTATTCAAAATTGTTATAATTTGGGTTAAATTCCAATATTCTGGCTGAGATTCATTTTATATTTTTTTAAGTTACCTGCCGATCCCTAGTACTCTATGTGCACCAAACACGTACTGTTTTTCTTTTCTTATGCTTCTGTTCCGTGCTGAGCTGACTTGTAACTTAAACAGGCCTCTTGGATTTCAAACAAGTACGTAGTAATACAAAGTACACAAGTCAAGTGGCTTTAAAATAAATGGGAAAATAGAAGTTATTTTCACTACATGGGAGCTGAACACTGTGGAGAGTCTTCAGTCGTGCTACTTCAGTGGACGTAAAGGACAGTACTGAAATCTATACTGAATGATATATTAAATATTGGGTCTAAATCAGAGAGGATGGGAGAGAGCTCACAGAGAAGTACCCATGATATTACTGCTGTTCTCCAGCACACAAATTGTGATGAAATTCTTTTCTTTGACTTTAACAGATCTTAGGTTTATATACATCTTTTTAACTAGACAATTACATCCTCCAACCAACTGTACCTGTACTTGAGAAAGCATCATAATGACTCCAAGACTGATAGGATCATTGTATCACTCTCTATTATATTTCTGAACTAATCTACAGCTTAATTTTTGCTTGGTTTAGATGGTTGGGTAAGCATTAGAAACAATGTGAGCTGGCAAGCCTCAGAAATAAGTATGTACTTTCTTTTCTAAGAAACAGGTAGCAGGGCCACCCTGCCTCTGGAGATCATCTCTTTTCTCTCATCTGTTGATGTTCATTTCTCATTGGGCATGTTCACCTGACTTAGAACAATATCATTGGTGCAGGTCACCTTTTGTGTCTGGGCAAGTGGATGAAGTTATGTTCTTGCTTCATGCTACAGTAGTTAGAGAGATGTTGACAAAGTTCAGAGACTGGGTGACATTGAAATATGTGGTTCCTGTCTTCTGCATGCATGGCCAGACTGAAGCCTCTGGAGGTCTGACTGCAGAGGCAAAACCAGAGTTTTGCTCCATAGAGCCACAAAAGATGTGACACTGTCAAGAAGATGTTACTTACAGACAGGGTAAAATTGTGGAAGTAAAAGGGCCTCTTATAAACTGAAATCAACTTCTCTCTCTTTCCCTACATGTATTCTCTTTTACAATAAAGTTGCCAAGTTTACAGATAAACTTTTCCTTCATAGACAAGCCTGGAAAATTCTGTTAGCAGAAGAGTGACCTCCCTTAGAGTTTATGTGATTGAAAAGTTTTAAATAAACTATACTTCACTCCACCATAGCTCATTATATTTCCATTTTATTTAATTTAAAGCAGTGTGGTTTATAATCAATGAAGTTCCTTTGCTGGAGAGAAGGAGGTTTTAGCTTCAGAACAAATACACAGCATTTTTTCATTTCCTTAAATCTTGTGCTGTAGGTGGTCAGTTCCAACTGCTGCATTTGGCACTGGAGGTTTGTTTAGTTTAAAGCCAAGTAAAACAGACAGAGAATAGCTAAATTGAAAAATTGAATTTAATATGTTAAGTATTATGCTGCAGTTTATATAATATCAGTGTTCCCTAGAGTTATATATTAGTGTTGTAATGTTCTTTGACACAGATTGATATGAATGAAAAGTGATTAAAGGGCAGGTAGAAACATTAGATTTGCTCTTGGGGGAAAAAGGCTGAAATACAGTACAAAATTAATCTGGCTGAGGAAGACACTACTGCAGAGCTATGGTGACGCAGTGGCAGTGGTTACATGCAGTTTGATAGCATCGTGGCTGGTAGAATCATAATTCACAATTTGAGACAATAATGTCTGGATTACAAATGTCTCCTAGCTTTTTTGTTTACTACTGACACAGATACTACTTAACTTCCTTTACAGGAAAAAGAGAGGAGAAGTATTTAGATAAGGACAATAGTTTTTAATATCGTTACATTATCTCAGGAATTTGGAAGCGCACAGGGACAGGGCTGTATTCAGTGGCACCTAGTTCAACACGTCAGAGGTGATGTCCCCCACAACCAAGCAGTAAGGGCAAACAGAGCAGTGCAACAGCTGCTATTACGACACAGAATCCCTCTAGAAAAGAAACTATTGTCTTTTTTGCACTAGTGCACTAGCTACTCTTTATGATGTGATTAATCAACTTAGTGTTGTGTGGCAGTTTGTGGCTTTTCTTGCACTTAATAGGTTCTGCAGAACATTGCACAGTTTGTCCTGTGCTGGGAGAACTGCAAAAAGGCTTTGGCAGACCAAGCCCTGGGACACATTTTAATGCCTTGGGATGGCCAAGCCCTTACATGTAGAAAACTACATTGATCTATTGACTCCCATGTAACCCTGGTACTTCCAGGAGCTGAGAACCCAGCCCAGAGCTTCCATCTTTTATGATCTTTATTTAACTGTCATACTAGTATGCAGTCCTTTAACATACAAGCAGCTCGTTTAATGTACTCTGGAGCAGGTGAGCTCTCACTGACCAATTCTTCTCAAAAACCATGAATTTTGGAATTGGGTTTTTTGCTGCTACTTATTTTCAGCAGTGACCCTATATTTTTGCAGCATTTGTGTAAAATTAGGGAAGTACCCTGCTTTCAAGAAAAAAAAAAAATCTGTCCTAGCCCACTGCAAAAGTCACAGCCTCAAGGGAATTTTCTCCCATTGAGCCTAGGCAACTGTAAGCCTAACGTGGGCTTAATGGGGCAATGGAAACTTAAGCTTGGCCTTATTTTAAGGAGAGCCTTGTGAGGTTCAGTCTTGGAGTTTGGATGTCTGTCTCGCACATGTAACTGTTCAGAAAGTTCATAAACAAAGAACAAGATGAAAATAAGCAAATTTGTCCGAATTTACTATTACTGACAAGTATTACTTTTACTTCCAGATTTATTCCACCAGAACTGTAGCACATTATTCCATATTTATATTGTCATCCTCTCAGATATTACTTTTCTTTAAAAACCAAGGGTCTAAGTCCACTTACTTTGAATTTAAAGACAAAAATTCTTATCATGTTCAAAGAGAGGAAGATTAGGCCTAAGTTTGCTATTTCTCCTGAATCATTAAAATGTTAAATGCTATAAAGCTTTTTTTTTTTTTGACATCTAAGCAGAATAAGTAGATGAGCAAATGATTTTTCCGGTTAGCCTAGAAAAATGCTTGTCTTTTTAATATCTGAAAATGACAGCTTTGCAGTTCTATTCTCATTTTATCCATCATTTTTAATTGCAGAGTAAAGTGCTACTTTCTCAACTGCTTGTAACTTCTGTGGTCATTTATTCCACTGTAAAAAGGGTGGAAAAGACACTATTCAATGCTGTTTAATTCTTAAACTGCCTATATTGAATTCTTGCTTTTTGAAAGCTAATATTTATTTTACTCTATCTGTGACTGATAGCTTTCCTAATGGTTATAGTGGCGACAGCAACAGAAAAGAAGAAAATTATGGTGCTAGTTAAGACATCAAAAAATGTGAAAATTCATCATGTTTTTATTTTTTGGTGCTCTCTGTGCTGAACAAATAGAGTGTTATTCTCTTTTGGTAAAATTCTAACAAGAAAACTTCACTGGAGTCTGGGAAAATTATCATCCTGAAGAGTAACTTATATCTCCAGAAATTAGCAGACTCTTGAAAAATAGATAGAAACACCAGCTAGCTCATACAGAGCAGCTTTAAAAGTCTCCTCTCTCCCCTGCCCAGAATCAAATGACTTTGGAATTAAAGTCTGAAAAATGGGAAGTTGCAGTGTTTAAAAAAAGATCACTACAATGAGATTGTTCAATGAGAGAAATACTGAAAATTACAGAAAGATATTTACCATTCAGAATAACTTTACTGAATCAAATTCACATTGGTTGATGTTCTGTTCATATATGAATATTTATTACAGATATTCTATTGATATGTAATGCAGGGCTGGAGAGAAAAAGATAAAGTTACAGGTGTGACACTACAGGTTTACTCCTGCTATTTTGGCTGTGTGCATCTCAAAAAGGGGGGACACTCTTATTGATGACAGGAATTACTGAACACAGTAAGAGTTGTCCCCAGCCAACCTGGGGTTTACTTTAATTGTGCAAAGCCAAACAAGCTGGAACAATGGTTGAATAGGGCTATTACAGAGGGTGCATTCACTTACTTCTGAGTCTCTCACTGTCATAAGCCATGGAGAATCTATGACAAGAGAAGGAGCAAGTAAGAGCAACGCTGGAGATGCCCTAGGTTATCCTAGGAGGAACAGAAAAAGTTCAGTACATTCTTGTACCAGAGTGGGCATGGAACGAGCTACAAAATACTCTTTCATTAAAATTACTAAATAACTTTACTTCTTTTTCATTCACATTTGTGGTGGACATTTGTGGTGCTCTTACAGTGCTTTTGTGGTTTTGATGGCAAAAAACATTGATTATTTGTAATGTAATTGCATTGACTGTTCCTATTATCAAGATTGACCACATTGTTTTGAAATTACTCAGCCACTATCTTATCACAAATGGATTGGTGTCATTCTTTGGTTTATTTTATGTTTAATACAAATGTTTTGAATTAGGAGTCTCTGTATCAGATTTAGGTGTACATTTTCTTGTTTCTGTTTCTTGACCATATTAGTGGTTTAATAGGAATGTCTGCATATTCTTTTTTGGTAAAATTCTAACAAGAAACCTTTACTGGAGTCTGGGAAAATTATCATCCTGAAATCAGTAGACTCAGTAGGAATGCTCCAGTCTGGAGGCTGACAGACAAAGACTTATGAGCATCATGGGGCTGACTTTGTCACTCCAAATGATTGATTAAAAAGTTTGGCAATTTTCCATCTTTGGAAATCTCAAATAATGACCAAGGCCAGGGGAAGTGTGGTTGTCCTAGTTTTCTTATTATGTACTAGCTGATGTGTTAATTTGTTAACTTCATACAAAACCAAGAAGTTAAAGCAGGGCTCACAGACAGGCAGCCAATATCTCAGTGGATAATGGCATCAATGTAAGGCGAAAAGTTGGAGAACTGAGTGTGGATACTAAATATTGCACAAACACAATTTTAATTGGCTTACTATGCAGTCTAGTCCTTATGATCTTAATGGATCACCTAACAATTTCAGTAAATAGAAAATATGAATTTACCTTGATCAGCCCTAAATTACCAGTAGGCCTTTCCAGGAACCTCAATTTAGTTTTTCAGTGTTTCCCATTACAAGAAGTAGGTTCTAAAAGCCTGCTACAGATTGAACTCAAGAAAGAGGAATCTCCCAACTTCAGTAATACATGGATTAAGCCATAATGGATGACCATGATAACCAGAGTAACTGGAGGGACCAAAACAACCATGGATAGAGTTGTAGCATCACTAAACTCAACTTTTCTCTTACAGTATTTACTCTTAGAAAATAAATTAGTTTGCTTTTTTATATTAGCTTTTTTTCATGCTGCACCTAGCATGGAAAACCTTGACAATTCTAATGGAGGAAGACAAATCTTCATAATCTTACTGATCTCCAAATTTTGGAGATGTTTTTGCTCATCTCTGTATTTTCTGTAAACCTCCTTCTATTTCTGTCATGGCTGCTCTGTGGAATCCACAGGGCAGTCTGCTGGCATTATCCTATGGAAGTCTTGTATACAGAAATTGGTATAAAAAGGTGAATTTTCATTCACTTTTGTTTTGAAAATAAAGAGTATTAAATACCATTTGTAGATAACAAGAATGTTAAACTTGTTTTAGACTTCCAACTCTGTAGTGGAGGAAAATATATATTACAGCCATTGATGGATTTTTTTATCCATTTGAAAGATGTGACTCTAAGAATTTACATACATTTATCAAGATCAGACACTTTTGTTATTATAATGATATTTTTGCTTGCTTTCCTGTTGCTTGTGCTGCTGTTTTGTGGTGTGTGGTGTTCAGTGTCTAAACGCAGCAGCTTGGGCACTTCCCATAAGTCTCAGTATATGGAGTACTCTTAATTCTCAAAATCAAGAAAAAGTTGTCTTATTTCCCAGTTTATTTTAGAATTCTTTAATTATACCTAGGACCTATTACTGCTCTGTTCTACGATATTAAGACATCGCTCTCTGCTACCTTGTACTTGCATAATCATAGAATCATAAAATATTCTGTGATGGAAGGGACCTATGAGGGTCATCAGATCCAACTTCTGACTCCACACAAGGCAACCTAAAAGTTAAAGACAAGCACCTCCTTCTCGAGGAAGTTGTAGACAGCAAATGAGGTAACCCCTCAGTCTCCTCTTCTCTAAGTTGAACAAACCTAATATCCTTAGCCACTCCTCCTAAGCCATGCCCACTTGTCATTTCACCACCTTTGTTGCCCTTCTTTGGACACATTCTAATACTTTTATATCCTTCCTATATTGTAGAGCCCAAAACTGCACACTGTACTCAAGGTGAGGCTGCACCAATGCTGAATATAGTAGGATAATAGTTTCTTTTGACTGGTTAGCTATACAGTGCCTCATGCTCCCAGGATACGGTTGACCATTTTGGCCACCAGGGCACATTGATGACTCATATTGAGCTTACCATCAACCAAAACCTCCCCATCCCTTTCTGCAGGGCTGCACTCCAGCCTCTTGTCCCCCAGTCTACAAGTACATCCAGGATTACACCATCCCAGGTGCAGAATCTGGCATAATTCTCTCAGTAGAAATTGCTTCCAGTAGAAATAAGCAAAGAGTTTAACCAAATCAATTATCTTCATTATTTTACAACAACCAAATTATGGTGAAAATGTCTTCCCAAGCTGTAGGACAATAGAGAACGATGCTTACTGTGAGCATTTTGTACCATAAATCCCAGCAAGCTGAGCATACCTGTTAACTGTTACCTCCAGATATTTATTGATGAACTGGTGTTGTCTCATTGTTATCCTGCCATTTAGAATTCCCTCCTTCAGGATAAACAACATATTTCTTCATTAAGCATTTCTAAAAAAATAAATAAAGCAAAGATATTTTTCTAATTTAGTCAATAGATATGTTATGATAATGTGTTTAAAATTCACTGTAAGTAATTTTGTTGATGTCAGTATTATGAGATACCCTATAAATGAAATTGTATTGTATTGTAAATCTGTCCAGTAGATCAATAGATATTATGAAGGACCAAACTAATTTATTTCACCTTCTTCTTAAATGAAAACCTAAGTGGTCTGAGAATGGATTATTTATTTGAAATAATCTTTAAAGAGAGGATTTCTTTTTTGGATAAGATAAAAAAAAAGGAATCAAGAAAGAGACAGCTGAAAGATTAATAATAACTCTTTCTAGAACCTTATAGGATGACAATTTTACAGTAACAGAAGTATATGAGGGAAGAAGGGAGACTGATACTATGGCATTTTGTATATTCTTTTTATTAGGTACTAGATTGCCTTGCGTGTTAGTGCTGAGACACCGTGTCGTGGTTTGGGCTGACTTCTGCTGTAAACAGACCAGGCCAGGAACTGCAACTGTAATGAGAAGATTGCATTATTTGCATTATTGTTTTTTTTCTAGCCATGAAATATGTACATATATACACATATGCTCATCATGTCTGAATTATAGTGCAGATTGATCTAACCTGGTTCTTACTCATTATTTTCATAACAGTCTATAGGATATTCCAGCCTACTGTTCAGCTATTCAAAAAAGAGATTAAGCTAACATTTGGTAAATTAGATGAGTAGCGTAAAATACTCAAGGAATATAAAAAGATGTTACTTCTCTTTATACCTTCTTAGGTCTGAGAGAATTCACTGAAAAGACCAAGAAACTTTTAACATTTTATGCCAAAATTTGATGTCCAATTAAATTCAAGGCAGGGTGGTGGTGGTGGTTTTTGGTAAAATGCTTGTGAACTCTTTTGTTGGTTAAATGTAGAATCCATTTTTCATGTCAGTTCAGGCACAGTGACCGTTACATAGTCAAATACCTACCTGTAATCTTTTGAATATCATGGATATATCTTCCTATGCTGTTAGCACAGTTACCTAGATTAACTAGACAAAATAATTTTAAACATATGAGCTATAGTTACTGCATTAGGCCAACAGCTACCACCAGATCAGATCTCAGATTGACATTCTACTGGTACAGCTTGCTGAAATGAAGATTACATTTGGAAGATAATTTTTTTTAAACAGCTCATTTTTCAGATCTCTGAGATTGGGTGTTTGTTCCATTAATAATTTGAAATTATCTAAACCATTTGCAATTTCTCTGTACTTTGGCAGTACTGTGATAAACATATGTGTCTTGGTAAGTCATGGGACACTATGTTTATTCTGAGATGTCTTGGCACTTTCCATTTCAGAAGATCAGAACATTGTTTGTTGGCATTTGAACTGAACACAGAGTACTAATTGGTACCAGAAGAGTATTGAATTTAGTTATTGAGTGAGAGGGCACCTGGCTAGCTCTTACTTATATATATACATGTACAAAGAAAATTGCATTTAAAGAAAAATTTTCACATTTTATTTTTTCCTGGACTTGCAAGTGAGTCGGAAAATTATTAGAGTCTTCACAGCTCTTCCTGCAAGCAACAGCAAATTGACTGCAGAAAGTCAAACATTCAGGTTATTGTATCCTGTTCTTCCAGCTTATTTTTATTTCCATGCTGATGAACTAGGAATTATTTTTGATTGTTTCTTCTCTTACACATCCACGTTGTTTCTCCAGGCTATGCATAATCTTTTACTGTTGAGACATCTATGCTCACATCTGTCATATTCGGTCATATCTCCATTGTCGTCTCCTTCCATTGCCGTAAGATCCTCATCTCTGGTTCCCTCAATTTCAAAGTCCTGCCTCCAAATCATTTATATAAACCTGTACTTAAAATATGTCCCTCAGCAATTTTGACTTGATCAGCCTGACCCCTCTGAACCATCAATTACCCTGTCCTGGTTTGAGTGACACAGGACTAATTTATCTTCTAATATGCTTGGGAAAACTGTACTTTTAGAAGACTCTAGTATCTGAATTTGTCAAAATATTTACTTTATAACCAGCTATGGTATGTGGGTTTCAAGGTCTCCGTGTTTTCAAGCTAGGCAGGTGCAGGGATGAGGAGGAGCGAGACCCGGGCACTTGACCCCAGCTGGCCAACAGGATTATTTCATACCATGAATGTCACATTCAATATAAATTAGAATGTTTGCTGTGAAGTGCTATCTCTCTTGATGCCCTGGTGCTGGACCCCTGAGACCTTACACCCCTCCCACAGCTGTGGTACTCGCAGTGTCCGACATTGACTGTCCACTGCTGGGAGTGCACAGCTTCTTACAGATAGAATAGGCTGAGTATAATCCTTGTATATTTTATATTGGTATCAGGATCAATAATGGTTCTTTTGTATTATTAATGTTAATTATTTAGTCTTATCCTATCAAGTCTATTTATATTTCAACCCTCAGATTTCCTTGTTTTTCCCTGATTCTCCTTCCCACGTGGGGAGGGGTCATCGGGTGATAGAATAATTGTCTAAATGACAATAAATTGTTGTGGGTTTCTCAAACCATAACATACCCTTGTTTTATCAAATCATGTTCAGACTTCCTGTTTTTATCTTAAGACATCGTAATTCTTTCTTTCTGCATTATGTCTGTTTCTGTGCCCTAGATTGAGATTTTTTAAAAGTATTTTGGCAATTTAAGATGAAAGAATGTGTCTGACTGAATATTCAAAAGCACTAACTACCTAATTCCCACTGAAAGGAACAGTCATTCATTCTCCTCATCAGGAGGATCCACAGACCAGCCTTGCAGACTCTCACCAGGATCCCATCCTGGGTTCTCTCTTTTCCTCTCTCAGGAGCCTAGTTCCTTCTCCTTCATCCTAAAGGCAACAAAATCCAGTGCCATCCAGTCTGTGGAGAAAGTCTGCAGCAATTTGGAACACAGCTCCACCAAATAATCTCTTCCTTCCATTTCCAACACATTTTTTTAGGTTTTTCCAATTAACCATAGCACAACTGAAGAGGTATAAATTATGAGCAGATTACAAAGCCAGAGAGACTGCTACAGACCAACAATGGTAATTCCAACAAAGAGCTAGAGCTCAGTGGGGGAGCCTCCCATTTTATGTATTTTTCTCTGGCTTTGAAAACCTTTCTGTGTCACTCTGGAATGAAAGCCAAGTGTCCAAAAGCTTTTGACAAAAATAGGACTTTGGCAAAATATCTGTGTTTGGCTCAAGAAACTCAGGTTTTCAGTCTTTTACACTCATCTTCCAGGAAGTCTATTCTAGACTTTAGAAATAATCCTGTCAAAACGTCATCAAAGTCAGTATTTGTTTCCAAAATGTTCCAGTTTTGGCATAATGTCAGTTGGATCAGAAAATATTTCATTCAAAAAATTCTGACTAGTTCCATATATGTTATTACGTTCATTAAGTACATATGTAACAGTAGCTGAATTAGCTATCTGTTTACACACATCAAGTCATCTGAAATATATGAAGTCAAATAGGGCTCAAGGGCTGGTTGAGTAACAGTGTCATAAATTTTAGTAACCCTTGATCTTAACTTGACGCTCATTATAACACATGTCTGTGAACAAAACTAATTGAAACATCAGGAAATGGTCAGAACGTAAATGAAAAGCATTAGCAAAAAAATTGAAAGCATTTTAATTAACTTAGAATAATACATTAGGGTGACTAGCAAATTAAATTGCTATCCAAGTCCTGACATACTTTTTTTATTTGAAACCATAACACAATTATTTATCAAATGAATTCATTTTCTGTTGATAGTAATATTAGTTTTTAAGTAACACATGAGGACCTAAAAATAGTTTAATACAAGGCTTTAGAGGTCATCATTCCTAACCCTCTAATGTTATTGCAATCAGGAACAGTTTTACTGAATATAATTATACTGTATTCATGTTTATATATATATAAATGAAATTAAAATCGGATTTTTTGAGGCTTTTGTACTTTATCTGATTTTTCTGCTATCTCATGTAAAAGTAGTCAAGTCTTCTGAATCTTAGTCAGGCCATGTGAAGAAATAATGCATGTTTCCCAGTTACCATTGTTTTCATATGTAATTTCTTCTATAGTTTCTTTCTGGTTTGTGTGTGTGTGTGTGCGCTCACACATTTATTCCATCTATCTGAAGACTCTGAAGACTCACAGACTTTGGTTGATATTTGTCTCCTGCATGACCAGGATGGCACATGATGGTGCTAAGGAAAATGCATAGAAATAAGATGGAGGGAGCTGGCAGGAACTTTTTACTCCAAACTCAGTGTATGTCTTTGCTTTCCATGCTTTTGAAACTAGTATCCTGTGAAGTACATTTGTATTTTGAAAGCTATATTGCAATACTTTTTATCTATGTAGCTATCAGAGAATCACTTCCTATGTAGAGCTGTTCTTTCAAACTTGCCAAGCACGTTTCCTGTTTCTTAGATATCTTTTAAAATGTTTGTTTCTAAAACTACTCACTATGCTGAAAAATCTTGCATATAAGGATAATAAATGTCATTTTCTAATGAACTGCAATCCTCTTGCTCTCTCAAGAGCCATGCTGTTAGAATATTGTTGAAGCCAAAGGAGAGAACCTTTATTTGACTAGTAGAGAAGACCACTGATGACTACTACTCTTGGTCTGGAAGGACTTCCAAAAGGCAGACAGTCCTTCCAAACAGCCACAAGAAATATTGCCTGTTCAAAAAGTATGCCAAAATCAGACTTCTCAGGTATATGGTGAGAAAAGCAGTACCAGAAATAGAAGGCAAATAAAGAGGCTATTGAAAATTTATTCACACAGGGATGCTCAAAGTGTTGTTGCTTAATAATTAAAAAAAATAGTTTTAAGATTGATTAACTTAAATGGCGTACAGCTCTACGTCTTACCTAGAATTAAAGCTGCTTTAAGTTGATTTAGTTTACTTTACTCCCAAAGCAACATTAAACTACTTAAGTTCACTTAAAATGTGAATAAAATGGTTTATCCACAGAGAAGTCTAATGCATTTTAACTAGTTCACTGCAAAATTTAGTTTAGTTTGCTTCCTACATGGAAGAAATTCTGATCTCAAAAAGGTTAAGATTGGTATCATTCCATTTTGTTACTTCTAGAGAGGACCTCAGGATGAGTTAGAAATGTACAAATGAAAGCAGCTAGTACAGCGGATCTAGTGAAAAGAGCTGTTATGGTTCCTGTGAGCCAGCCAGGAAGCAGCCCATCACCAGGAAAGCACATGTTAACTTGGGTAGTTGAAGTTCTGTCTTGACAGAACAGTCCAGGAAAGCTCTGCTAGAGAAGGGCTCTACAAGCACATGTAAACAGGCCTGTTCTACTCAGATCTTCTACCTCACTGGGGAAAACAGAATGAGTTAGTGTCCACTAGTGATGAGGATCTAGAACATGTCAGCATGGAAAGGACTGGACAGAGAGGTGACACAGTCAGGAGGAGAGTTGAAAAGGTTTCTGATTATTACACAATTCTGGTACAGAATATCTGAAGAGAAGATCCCTTTATTTAGACAGGAAAAAACCTGCTAGTGTAACTGTGCTATGGAGTCCTTGAGGCGAGTACTCTGGTATACACATAGTGTAGCTTTATACTGTTCTGGAGACCGACTTTGAGCACCCATGCTACTGTCAGGGATCATACGAGAGGCTGTTGAGTGAAAGTTATCACATTCCATTTGGGAAAATCAGACCATAATTACAAAGCTGCTCTTCTGAAGAATCACTGAATGACAGAAACACTGAGGTTGGAAGAGACCCCTGGAGGTCATCTTGTCCAACCAGTCTGCTCATGTAGGGCCACCAAGAGCTGGTGGACCAGGACTATGTCCAGATGGCTTTTGAATATCTCCAGGGATGGAGACTCCACAGCCTCTATGGGCAACCTGTGCCAGTCATCCTCGGTCGCCCTCATAGTAAAAAAGAGGTTCCAGCTGGAACCTCCTGTGTTTCAGTTTTTGCCCATTGCTTCTTGCCCTGTCACAGGGTGCCATCTTCTTTATATCCTCCTTTCAGATACTTGTGTGCTTTGATAAGATCTCCCCACCCCTTTTCGTCTCTAGGCTAAACAATCCCAGCTCTCTCAGCCTTTCCTCATAGCAGAGATGCTCCAGTCCCTTAATCATCTTCATGGCCCCTCTCTCCAGTATGTCCCTATCTCCCTTCTGCTGGACACAGTACTCCAAGTATGGCCTCACCAGTGCTGAGTAGAGGGGAAGGATGACCTCCCTGAACCTGCTGGCAAGACTCCTCATAACGCAGCCGAGGATACTATTAGCCTTCTTTACTGCAAGGTCAAAGTGCTGTCTTATGATCAACTTGCTGTCCACCAGGGGCCCTGGGTCCTTTTCTGCAAAGCTGCTTTCCAGTCAGGTGGCCCCCATCATATACTGGTGCTTGGGGATGTTCCTCTCTAGGTGCACTTCCCCTTGTTGACTTCATGAAGTTCCAGAGGTCAGCCCATTTCTTCAGCTTGTTCAGGTCTCTCTGGATGGCAGCATGACCTTCTGGTGTATCAGCCATGCCTCCCAGTTTTGTGTACTCAGCACGCTTGCTGAGTATACATGCTGGCCCAAAACCTGGATCAATTTGTATTTCTCCCTTTGTACAAGCTTAAACACACATGCTATTTTTAGAACTTTTTCAAACTGTAACCTAAAGTTTGAGGTCCAAAGTTTAGTTTAGGAAGTCACTTTAGGCTAAGGAAACCTGTATCTGATACATGAGTAAAGAAAAGATATAAAACAGGTGCTAGAGAGCTTGGACTTGCCATAATTTTCAACAGTACATGTACACCTTCATAAATATTGAAAAAAAAAAAAAGTCACTTTTAAGTCACTGCTAAATACTGACTCAACTACTTAATTATAAGCACGCAGGGTTGACAGTTTCAGCTTGGGTGTTTATCTGAAATAGATTAATTACTCTCGGTTATGCAAAATAGGCTCAGGTTATACAAAATAGGTGCAAAGATGTCAGAAGAACATTTTCTTTAGTTAGCATGTTGATGTTCATATTTCAGTTCCACCTCAGGAGAGAAAAAAGGCAAATGAAAGAATTTAAAATAAATGTAGAGGATTTGCTTCACATTGCAAAATTTCTGTTTGAGTTTCAATTTGGTGAAACACTGGACTGACTAATTTTCATTGCTTAAGCATACACACACGGTATACATAAATATATCAAACCTCAGATGTAAACACAATGCGTCTGCCAGTATATAGATCTTAACAGACCTGTCAAGTCTGGAGCACTGTGCATAAAGCCTGAGGCACCTTGCCTGACTTTCCCCTGCTCCTGATGCCTTCAGCTCACACTGCTGGGAAGACACTGCCTTCCTCCTGCTCCAAGACCATGCACGTGGGGCACGGCTCCTCACATCAGCTATGGAGAGCTGGCTCTTTGACCACAGTCATCTGCCAAACTCTTGTGACACTGGAAATCTCATGTGCTGGGTTAAAAATGTGCGTAGAGAGGGTTTGAGATCTGTGTCGCTAACACCACATCTCCTGTCTCCAAGACGATACACCAATAGCCCCCAAGAACTCTACAGAATCTAACTTCATAGAGAAATAATGATTAGCTAGTACAATTGAAAAATCTTTCTGAAGTATATTATAATATCTAATGTACCCCTCTGTCCCTCCATCAGTCTAAACTAATCATGTGCTCTTGGAATTTAAATCTAACTGGAGCTGGTGTTCACAACATTTTGGAGAGCACAGTCTAAGGTTGATTTAAATGATGTCAGAATGAAAATAGAGAAGAGAGCAACAAAAATCTTCAGAAATCTAGCATAGATAAAAGAGAATGTTTGCCTTTTTAATCATTGTTTATACGGTTTCTATGCCAACAGCTTCTTTACATAGTAGGGATATGATATTCTGTGTCGTGTGATTAGTCATTAAGCATGTTTGTTAGGGGACAAGTATGTGGAGGCCTTAATATCAGTGGAGCTCTAGTAGGTGTAGGATTTGGCTCAGTCCAGGTTTAGGTCTTTACTTTGGGTCTGTTGGAGTGTAAAGAGTAACTAAATAAGAAAAATAATTTTTACTTTCCCTATTCATTTCATTTTGCAGAAGCTTAAGTGAAACTAGGTGAATCAGGCCCTTTGTGTCATATATAATTTACATGATCTTTAGTGAAGGATATTCTCATGTAGGAACTTAGATGAGCTTAAAACTTATTAACGTAGTTCCTCTTCAGACATGGTCGAATTCCAATTGCCCACCTGAAAAAACATATCACGTTATGATTTCTAGTGTTTCTGTACTGCAAGAGGTTTTTCTATTAGTGAAAGCATAGATACATCTGAGTACATAATAAACAGGAAATAAGCTACCCCACCCTTTTCAAAACAACTAATCAAGAACTACAGAGAAAATAAATGTAAATAAAATATTGATTAAGAACTAAAAGGATTTTAATTATATTACTTCCAGAAATAATTTAATTTAACCTAAACAGACAACGGGGAGCACATACTTTGCCTTAGCATTTTTCAAATCGCTAATTAAAATTTCCAGGAGGAAATTCAAGTTTAGTGTCTGGATTTTAAAGATAAATAATGTTTGCTTCTTTTCATTATGAGTTTATGGAGGTTTATGTAGTGCCAAAATGTAAGATTGCATGTGCATTCTTTTTAAAATAATCAGATAACATGGATGCTCTATGTAATACACTGTGGATATAAAGAAGTTTTTAATTAAGAAAACTTGAACATTGGAGTGTCATTCTGGTTACATCAGTCACATATTTTCATATAGATTTATATCTACATTTTTTATGGAATTGTTTGGAGGTAGCTGGTTTTTTTTGTAAGATAAAAGCAATTATAGTGATGAGCACTCTTTGCATGCCACTGAGTGGCAATTTTACTATTTCTTGGAAAAGAGATGAATCCAGTTCTTTATTCTCTGCCATAAAGACTTGATCCAAAACCCAGTGAAGTAAATGGAAATTACTCATCAGTCTGTAATTTTGTATAGTGCTTGGCTTTCAATGCTGTTTCCTACTTTACACCACATTATCCAGTAGAATTCTGATTACTTACATGTACACCACCAAATGGAAGAGGACTGCAATAATAAAAATACACAACATTTCAAAGATGTCCCTGAAGAAACTCACACAACTATAAATTCTTTACAGATTCTTTATGTAATTGAATTAAACTCCTTTCACCCTTTGTGAATGTAGAGGGGAAGAAAACTGCCAAACTAAAGCTGAAAGTTTGCTATTGAGCTACTTGTCCAAACACTTAAGATAAAATAGGAGAAGAATGAACACACCTCCACTGATATCCTTTAACACTAGATTTGGGAGCCGTAGCAGAGAGTCCTCTTTATGCCAAGACACAGGGCTAGAACATGCGATGGGGAGATCAGAAGATGCAGAACCACCCTGAAGAAAACTGTAACATAGAGGGTTCATCTGTCCCCTTAGCCAGTGCTTCCTATCTTGGGCTGTTATGAGTAGGCAGGTCGTAGAGCATGTGACATACAATTTATATGTATTTTGAAACTGTTTCCCTAAAAATTGTGCAATCCATGTCTATGCTGCGAGTGTCAGTTTGCCTATCCAGTCCTTGCAAATTTTGAGTCAGTTTCAAGCAACATTGCAACCAACTCAACAAGTAGGTTGGGGGGGGCTCAAAATATGAAATTCAGAAAAATAGACAGAAACCCTGTTAGAGCCTCCAGTAACATGCAGCACAGTTTCATGAATTGCTAGATACTAGATACAAAGCACAGCAATGCTGTGACTCCTGCAGCCCATGGAAAGCTTTGGCCTGGGCTCACTTTTCTAGACACCAGAAACACACATCTGAGGAAACCAGGCTTCACCACTCTGTTGCTTATGCAACCCATCCAGTCCTCCACACATGTTACTTCTGCAAGAGTAAGCTTTAAAAACGAAACTCTTTTTCTCTATGTAGGCACGAAAGATGCAAATTTGGTGGGTCAGAATCTGAAGGCTATCTCATCTCCTCAACTGCCCTTTCTACAACTTAACGCTTCCTATGCACTTTGAAGTGGCTGTATTTAAGCTCCTTTGTGTACATACAGAATGATCTCTCAGGATGAAAGGTAATATGAAACTAAAGACTGCAATGGTAATCATGATGTCTGAAGGAACAAGGGAAGTAGGAGAGACGCACTAATATTCACCGATAATTATTCCAGCTGGTCACACCGATATGATAAATGTGTGCTTGTGTATTTACACAAATACACAAATGTGCAAAGACTGTGGAGATAGGGAGAGCGCACTGACTGACTGTTTGTTGTGTATATTGAGTGCACATGAGGCTACAATGCAAGTAAATGAGAATGATGTTGAAATGTGATGTGTAAGCTAAAAGGGAATATTTGAACTGCTGGATGTTCAGTGATGTATGGAGAGTCAGAGCTTACATTTACAAATGGAAGTTATATATTCTGTTTTCATTTCTTGACCTTGTCTGTAAAGCAAAACTTTCACCATCCAGGGAAGAGGAAGAAGAGACAGAAAGATGATAGGTAAACTGCACTTGTCTTTCTTTGGTGGGCCCCAGGCTATACTTTTAACCTTTGTCTGCCTCCCTTCATCTAAGATTTACATGCACAAAACACATAATTTACCCATATTTACACATAATAATGTATAAGATATTGCTCATACTTCATTATGTGAAGTTTTATTACGAAAAGTTTTGTTCCTGTAAGTCATATCCATTAACACAAAGTGAATATTGCTGTAAACTGATCTTAGTTGGATTCAGTATCTTGCTTTCCATTAAAATCATAGGCAATTGGGCACTTAAATATTTCTCTTGATCTAGACAACAGTGCAACAGTTTCCACTCTCATATTAAAAGTAATTTGGTCATTTACATTCTGAAATACTTCAGTTTCTCAACTGTAAGAACAGGAAAATAATGCCCTATTAGGTGAGGATGAATAAATCTGAAACTGTGAGATGTTTAGATCCTACAGTTAATCAGCCCACATGCGTAGGTCAGACAGATGGTGGTTACCATAACTGAAGACCATGGTACTTCAAGGAGTGCTCAGTAGTACATGATACAGTGCAGTTCCCATTTTGTCCTCTGAACCCGACCAACTATAGCATGAAGACCCTTTGTGGGGACTTGAAACATATATTCCTTACTCAAATAAATGAACTTCAGACATGAATATCATACTGCCAGGAATAATCTACAACTAACACAGTCATACAGTTGATTTTTGATATGTCTGAATGGAAAATAAAAGTGATCCAAATGTTGGTATATTTTACTCTAAAGCAATTGTGCTTGGGACCAAAATTTTGCCTCTAAGGAATAACAAAATAAAAACCCGACAGTCAGCATGCAAAGTTCATGGAACATCATAATTTATAAAAACCACTGTATTTATTAAACTACTCCATTTGTTTTGTAATTTTGAATAAACTTCATTTTTTATTTAGTTCCTAATTCTGTCCCTCTGTTAATAGAGGTTGATGAATATGTATGTTTGCAATTTCCTTTGAAAGCTGCACAGAAAGCAGGAGTGAACCCTAAATTCAAATAAATAACTGCAAAGACTTAGTGGCTGACAGGAATGTCTTGCCTAAATGTGCCTGGTTGCTTGCATATGTGTCTACTCGTTAATATGGCTGACAAGATATCATCTTAACAGCACAAAAAAGACAGCCTTTAAATTGTGACCCAAATGTGGACTTTCCATAGAGACATTTAATTTCATGAACTTCTTTTTAAGTTGAAGAGACCATGGCTGCCAAAAGAAAAAGGAGGAAAAAAATGTGGATTACATCAGTGGGGGAATATATATATCCCATATTCCCTGAGGTTTGTCATAAGATTTTAGTTTTTTGCTGTGAGCTGGATGAATCCTACAAAGAAACTTTTCATCAGGATAGACTTTTTTGTTAAAACCATTTTCCTCCTCCATTTCTACTGATTGCCTGTTTTCTCTCTAAAAGTAGCTTCATTCAGTTGTGTCAAAGCAGCAAAACCAAATCAGACTCATGAGGGAGAGCATAATAAGCATGTAGGTGAGGCAGATTTTTATCCAAATGTTGCCTTATTTTCCTTTTTCTGTGTAATTTACGCTTTTTTTTCTTTTGTCTCCCAACAGCTTTGTCTCTCTCTCAACTTGGCCTTACTGCTGAGGTGCCCTAAGCATAGGAATAAGCATTGCTATCACATCCAGTAGCTGCTTAGCCACAAGCTACCCCACCATGGATTTTCATTCACGATTCTGAGCCAAGGAGGTGAGTTACACCTCTATTAAAGCATCCAGCCTTCAGATTCTTTTAACTGGGACTAAGAGAAGTAGAATTGCCAAGTGCACACCTAGAAATACCAATAGCAGCGTTTCCCAGTCTTTCTGTAGCTGAACAATTCTTGAGAAAATTCTCATGTTTCCTGCCTCACAGGTAAGGTGATAGGTAGGCACCCATGATCAAGGTATTTGCATACTTATTACACTGAATAGAGGTTATTTTTCCCTCAGAACAAAGAACCGTGTAGGAATACAAACCTATATATTCACTAATTATGTCACCCAGTGAGTGAGCTGACTAGATTAAATACAGAGAAAATATTAATCATGCTTTCCGTATTAGTGTGAAGTAACACTTGCCTTTCTTCACATAGCCCTTCAGAGTGAGAGGGTGGGAGGAGATGAGATGACTTTATGTTGTCATGGGATCGTCTGCAAGCTGGAACGATACTGGGTTGAGGGAGTGGTTGTGGGATAGTCATTGGGAATGTGTGATGGTAAATATTTAGGTTAGCACATTATTGCGGTGTCTGCAAAATCCTGAGGATGGGATCTGTGTGGAGATGACCTTGAATTTAACTAAAATTACATTGGTTGAAAGAGACATGGTAAGATGGGCAGGGAGGATACAGACGTCACCAGGCCCTCTTGCCTGAAGCAATAATTGCTGATGGCTTTGGAGACCAGAAAAATGCTGAAGATATTGGGGCTGAAGAGTACAGTAGATTCAAGGGTGATACTAGGTTGTGATACTAAAGGGAAGTATTAGTATGATATTGGTGTTAATGGTGCTGGGACGATACTGAGGAGACTAGTGGGGAAGGAAAACTGGCAGTTCCTGGACAGATGGGATTACAGGGGTGTGAAACTTGGTGCAACCCAGCATGGCTGCTGTTGTTCTCTCTCTCACAGAATAGCAGTGATGATGAAATTATGTCTGGGTCAAACAAAACGAGTGAAAGAAGCACAGCCCCTGCCTTCATGCTGAAGTCGCTGCTGTTCAGGGGAGACGGGAAGAAAACTGGACCAAGCCTGTTGGTCCTCCCAGTAAAGAAGGTTCACAAGCCAGGACAGAATGGAGATGATCAGTCTGGAGCCATAATTTATCTGAAATAGATTATCACATTTATGTTAGTGCCCCAGTATTCACAGCAACATGCCCTCATGTCTACAGCTTAAGGTGTCTATACTGCAGTGCCTTGGGTATGTGATTAATACCTACTAGTAGGTCTTAGTAGGTTAGCAGATAGATTAGTAAGTTATTTAGTAGATTAGTAGGTAGACATTACCTATTAGCAGGTAATTATGCTAGTTAATAATAGTGGCTATTTATTAAAAACAGATATTTTCTGGTTGCTTAATGTAACAGAAACTGTTATGTGTATTTCTTAAAAAGGTGGGAAACTAGAATACTGGAAGTAACAAAGAAATGTTAATGAACTAGCATAGGATCAGCACAATGTTTGCACAAAATTATACAGAGCCTACTTTCAGTGTATGGACCACAGAAAGCTGGAGTTTCTTCGGACGTTATTTCTGAACATAAAAACCACTGTCTTTCAGGGACTAAATTATTCATAAAAAATTATTCACCTAGTCCTGGTGCAATGGTTGTGGTAATTGCTTTGCCGTTTCAACTCTTTGTGCTCTCCCTTCTGCTGTTGAATTGCCATGTGCACTGTGGCATGTTTTGAGATTTTAATCACCTTCATGCAGCAGCTAGTGATCTGATTTTCCAGAGGTGAGGGGGAAAGGAATTTCTTAAGCAAGAAGGCTATCTGGACTAGCAAAGTCAAAGTCATGACTGTCATTGCCCTTTCATTCTATACAACTGTGCTGTATTCCTGCAACTACGAACCCTTCCAAATGTTTCTTAGTATCTAATTCTTTCACTTTGCTTTTTTGGGTTTTTTGGGTGTAAAACACATGCTCCACTGTCCTTATTTTAAATATAGAAGAAAGGCTTGCCTAGGGTATTTATTTTTCTTCTATATGGCATTTAAAAGAATGCCCTTTTTTTTTTGGCTTTTGATTGGACTGTTTACCACCCTACAATGTGCACAGTTGTCATTACATTTTGTCATTATGTTTTCTCTATGCTCTTATCACTATTCTATAGACAATGATTGTCAGCAAAATGACTAAGACAAGAAGAAGAAATTGATTTGAAAAATAGCAGAGAAGATAGTGTATTTATGAAAGGAACGGAGTATATCATGTAGATCTAGTAATACAAAAACTTGCATGAGAATCACTTTCCGAACATTCAGACCCATGTCCTTTGTTGGATGGGGGTCATTGAAGCAATTTTAGCTGTCACATTTCATACTACAGTATTATAATGGAACTAAATTCACCTCTTATGCCTGAGTTGTGAAACAATATAATTATATTCTACAAGCTTTAATTGTATGTAATATTTGTGTTACTAAAATTTTTCATTTGCCACTAACTTTTGATGTATTTTAAATAGTCTTTATCTTCTGTATTTACTAACAGTTGTTATAACCCAAGCCATTTGAATCACTTTGCAAACTTTATTTGAGACCAGTGGAGACCATGAAATTAATTTCTTCTTTTATTCTTGTTCCTATGATATTACTATGATATCATAATCTAATGATGAGTCCCTCAATTATGAGTCTTGTTCTTTATCCATAACAATGAAAGATCAAGGTCAACTGCAGTGCTACCTTATGTACACTGTATTTAGGATATTAATAGCCCTGCTGCTCTTAATACATAAATAATTCTTAATGTTAAACTTTGAAATCCTGGCTAGAGAAGAAAAACAAGTCAGGTGTCCAGATAACAGTCTGATTCAAAGTTTTTGGAAGACCACAGGAAAGCTTCCAAGATTTCAGATGGTTCAGCACTCAGTCTCACAGTCCTTTCACGGAAGAGTGGTAGGTACTAACTGATGTTTGTGTGTACCATCAATGGAAAAGTTTAGATGTGGAGAAAATAATTAAAATTTTCTTCTCTTCTTTTTTTAAAAAACTTAAAATCACATTAAACTTCCATTGATTCTTGTTCTCATTACAATTCTGAAATTATCATAAGCATTACAAAAAGCAAAATATGTCACTTCCTTTTCTGGTTAGAGTCCACCATAAAAGGATGCTTTCCTCTAGCGTAGAAAAAAATGAGCATGAAAATTAAGTCTTAAACTGAATTCTCTGACTTTGAGGAATGTTCATAAAAAACCCCACTAAACCAGGAAAAAAAATCATGGACAGGATCATAATGAGGAAAGGGTGCAAAATTACTGAGCATGCTAATGACACTATTGCAGAAAGTATTTTACTACAGGGTTTTTTTCAGTGATTTGGCAAAATTAGTCTCAGCAGTTCAGAGGTAGGCATGTTCAGTCAGTCATCAGAAAAGTGGATCATCATATAATTCTTTCATTTGTTCTTCCTTTTTAAACTTTTCTGAGCCACCTTGAAAGGCCAGTCTCCTACTCCCAAGATCTGGGACTTACACTTTAGATATAACCAGAGTTACCATCTATCCTTGCAGTATTATAAGGTATAGCAACCAGTAATTCAATATGTTTTCCCCTGGTATTACTTTCTCAATTTAAAAAAATGTAAGTTAATAATTGTTAAAGCCACAACATCAGATTGTCACTTGACTTGGAGCTCAAGTGTAGACTAGAAGAGTTGTTTGGCTGTGTTAAAAGACAGCAAAGCAGCAAATGAATTATGAAAGGACCTAAGAAAGACTAGCGAAATGCAGTTTTGCTCTACTCAACTTGCTATTTGCACTGTCTGTACATTTACACACTCTATTTGCACCTCTTGGATTTCCGCTGCATAATGTATTAAAAATATGGGGAAAAATACGTTTTTTATGAAGTATATGCAGAAAAAAATAGCTGGATTACTCTATCACCTTAAGTGACAAGTCAAGTATATCCTTATACTACAAGCTAAATAAACTCTCAGAAAAATATTTCCCCTACCCTTGGACAGCCTAAGTGACATATCATCTTTTTTAGGGAAGGCATACAACTGAGTCTAACTTATTTAAATAGGTTCTTGGTATGGATAAGGCCATATGGGGCCCTTTTTAAAGTATTTTGTAGGAAACAGTTTTGATTCCAATGGAAACTACAAATTTATTAAAAATTTACTTTAGTGTTTGATGGAGTATATATGACCTAATTAAACAAAATGTCTTGGTACCCAAGAACACATACGAAGTAACTAATGTGGTCACTCTGGAATGTACAAGCCATCTCGTTGTTCACAGCCACTCTGACATTTAGCCTTACCACAGACATTCCTGTACCTGCTCTATTATGTGACCATAATGTGTTGCTGTTGTGGAACATGAAGCATGAATGCCTCTTCAAGGCTGGATGATTTGCTTGACAGAGGGGGCAGACATTAACAGTGAGTGTCAATTGCTGAAACGAAGGTTCTAGAAACCTTTTAGCATATTTCAGATCTGGCTGCTATCTGAATAATTCATTCAAAGAGTCACCTTGTGGGGAAAAGTATAACTTGCATCTCTGACATAAAACCACACAAAAGGACAAATTAAAGTATTCAAAATATAACTTACTGTAATCTGCAGAAATAGGGATGTTATGTGGTCTTGTGGGGCCCTGGCTGCAGTATAATTGAAATCAGACTATTCTGCAGTAGGACATTACAGCCTATTTGATAGTATTAATTAAATGAAAACCTCTGGTGCAAGGGGTAATTCTGAGTTCTTTCAATACGTCTGAGGAGCTTAATAATCACCACTTCAACACAGTCTGCAAAGTCTAATTGTGATGTTGGAACACAGCTAAACTTCTGACACATTTCTATCTTCAGTGGGACCAGATGTTCACTCTGAAGTCCAGACTAGCTTGCACACAGATACAGGGTTCATGACTTGTCCATCCTGTTTAGAATACAGAAACACAGAGGATCAGAAATCAAGCCCCAAATGCTAGCTTGTGTGGAGCTTGTGGGCATTCATGTGGAGATTCTGCTCACTGGGAACACTGGTGGAACCATCCAGAGCCTCAAAGAGTATTCTGAACCTAGAGTGGCATTACAGAATTCAGTAGTGGCTCTAATCTTTACAAGTAGACTATAACTGTGAAAACAGAGAATGGATATTAACAAGTTGCAATTATGAATCTCTCTAGCAAGGTAAAGTGCACATGGGCTCATGACAAGAATATAAAAGAGGCCTGTTAATTGGAAATGGTAAAGAAAGAAAATGGACACTCCAAATGTATGACTTGGATGGAAACTCCAATTCATAAAGCATGACACTGCCCCACTACAGTGATGCAGCCATGAAAAAGACATACATGGTAGTAGTTATCAGAAAATTTTAATGACCATGACATAATGATGCCGAGAATGGAAAGCATATAAGCCAGATTGGTTCAGTTCAACAAAGTGAGGTCTGAAAGGAGACACAGTGGATAAGTCTGCCTTGATGCTTTAGTTTGGAATAGGAGTGTTCTTTAAAGGGAAGCTTCCAATTATCTTCACTTACCACTCTGTGGTTCCCTCTTTGGGAGTACACAAGCTGAATTCCTTTCTGATTAAACCTAGAGATATGGTACAGGAATGCACCAATGCACTCCAGTTACTAATGACTATTCAGTCCATAGGACTAGACTATAATTAGTACAAAGTCAAACCAACAAAATACGTAAGTATGGGTGTTGGGTCTTTAGCACCATTATCATGTGCATAGTACTGGCAAGAAAAGGCTTTGGAAACTGTCAGAGCCATGTGGAGTTGGCTGCTAGCCCTTAAATATTCTCGCAGGTTTGGGCCAAGAGTGCTGGGCTCAGACCCGTTTCTGAATTTGATATTAAACTGGTCACTTCAACTCTCACCTACAATATGCTAAACAGTGGAAATATATTTCACTTTCAAAAGCAAAAGAATGGAAAGCCAGACCAGAAAAAAGACATTATCTAATTGACTTAAATAACTGAGCTGGAACTAAGACCATTAGGGACTGTTTAGCTCCAGGCAGTGGAGGCTAAACATTCTAACAAGTCCAGGTTTGTGACTGTGGTGCAGGACTCTTTTTTTTTTATTGTTGTCTTTTAGAGTAGCATGTTCCCAGATCTTTTTCCACAGTTAGCTGATTTTTCAACAACTTTGTTCTGATTTTCCATTTGGGTTTCACAAGTACTTTTTAACCAATCATATGAATTAGAAAAATTAATGAACCTGAATTGTAATAACATTTATCCAAGCTCTATGAGTACAGTGCTCCCCAGACCTAAATGACTGTCTCATACAAAGATCACAGTCCACTGAATATCATTTAATTATGGACTATGGACAGTGGAAGCTTGTTAGCTTTGCTAACCATGCACACCAAGCACATATCAAAATCTCTTTTTAATAAACAAAAAACAAAAAGCCACCTGACTGTAGACAGTCTATAACTATCACATAGACTGAAGCATTAGGCTTTAAAATATATTTAGAGATGGATGCAATTTAAATGTTCCATGCTATCACGCAAGAGACATCCAATTACTGTTTCTTTCAAAATGTTAAATGAATATCTGTTCAAGCTTTAGAAATATTGGGGAACAACAGATTTATACAACTTTGAATTCAAAGTAAAATATACATATGTGGTATGCACACAATAGTTAAAATGCATAGGTATACTTATGGATGTGGGGAGTAAGAAAAAGGAAAACTGATAAATTCTGAAAGCACAGAACCCAGTTACTCTCTGGCAGATTAAGTACACTTTCTCAGTTAGAAAAAAGGAATCTGCAATCTTGTAAATTTTCAACACATTTAAATGCCTTCAGAATAAACATTTGATTAAAATCTTTTGAAGTCTATCCAGGCTAGTTAGAAGCATTTTTAAATTACATAAAGATCACAGAAAAGAATTCAGTGCAGGCATAACCACATCACAGGACAGGGCTCGCTCCTGAGCTCAGGTTCCTGCACTCCTGTGCAACAGCTTCATTTGAAGGCCACAGTTCCATAACAATGCTACTCGGAGAAGCCTAATTTACACATTGCCGCTGTGACACATTGTGTTATTCCTTGGAACACCAGGGTGCATTGTTCGTGTCACAGTATATTTGTGATACAATTAAAGTAATTGGCTGAGTCTGACACAGTTTTATATGATTGTCACACAGTAGATTGTGTACTGAATGATTTTACAAAGTGATCGTAAAAAAAAAAAATATCCCAAAGCTGGCCTAGAAGTAGAATAGGTGTTAAAGATTAACTTTGTAACTATTCCGTACATGTATAATGTATGTATGTCTATATACATAAAATAAATACGCGCGTGTATGCATATGGTTTGTTACAAAGAGTTTAAGTCTTCACCAATTACTACTCATGCTTACCCTCATAGTGTACTTGCTTTAGAGCTCCTTAAATACATAAATTAACAAAGCTTCACAGGCAAGTGTAATCTGACAGAATAAATAAAGTGAAATATCATTAAGTATCAGTCAAAACTGTCCATTCCATGGTAAAGTGACCTGTGGAAATACATCCCCAACAAAATTATTGAGTCTGCTGTTCAGATGGTTAAAACCATACTGGCCACAATAGGATGTTTTCACACTGTTGAACTTTAAGCCTCTAATTTACATTATTTAATTAGGAGGAAAGCTCCCTATGCAGTTAACATCCCCCAAGGACTGAATCAAAACACCTAGGTAAAAGCCTATTTCTAAACGATGATTACACAGGGAATAAAAGTTCTATAATTAGGCACTTTGGTTAAATGCCTTAAAAAAAAAAAAAAGTGTGAACATCCCCAATACCAGAAAATGAACAATTAACAAAATTTCTTCTCATTTAGAATGACTTTTTAAGTAGCCTTCTGGGGTGCAAAAAATTTTTACCAAACTTTAATATGTAAACAAGAGATGGCAAAAAATTTCTCTGAGGCAGTATGATGCCAAGTTCAAGCAAAATATGGATTTAAGGAAAAATACCTGATTAATAATAACTAAGAATACTGCCTACTTAATAACAACTAACCTGAAGCTGTTCAGAATTTGCCATTAATGTCAACAGGTGTGAAATTTTATTTCTAATGCATATGTGATAAATCTTTGGTTTTTCTCTGTGTGCAAAGTAAACTAAAGTAGAGATGTTGCCAGTTTTTACTTTGCAGACATATTTCATGCTGTTTGTATCATACTTCAGCTGAAGGAATATAGACACATTTTCACAGGGGACAAACAAAAAAGGACACAGGTTACTAAGATTTTTATTTTTGGCATTACTAGGACTATTTGGAACATTTTAGTTGCTGCTTCTGTAATACAGGGAGCAGTACATGAAGATATTCTGCTACTATTGGATCTTAAAATAGCATCAATACTTAATTTTCAATAGTGAGAAAGTTAAGGTTTAAGAATGCTGACTGATGAATATGCTTAACTGATAATGAGCACTTGATTAAAACCTTTTGAAGCCCAACATGAAACATTTAATTTATGCATTTCAAACCTATGAAGGGTAAAACTCTTCAAGGTAAATATAATCAAAGATTCTTGATATGAAGTTGAGGATTTGGACAGAAATTTTACAATGCTGATGCTGAACCAAGCTTGGAAGCATACCGGAATTCCCTTTTCTGCATGAAAACAGCACTATATATCCATATATTTCTGCTGAAATTGATATCACAGTCATGTCCCCCTATGTGCTTTGCGAGAAACAACTTTCTAGGTGTTTTGCAATGTTTCTATTTTTAGGACTGATCAAAAAGAGATTCATCCCAGAAGTTGGTTTGACTTTAAGTCAACCAAAAGAGATTGGTTGAACTAAGAATAGTGATGTGTGTGTATCCATGTGTTGCTTGTGTTCTGTACACCTTTAAGTTCTCCCAGTCACACCCACTGCCTGCTTGTCAAGAGCCATCTTCACTTCCTCTAACCATCAGTATGATGTAGAGATCTCTGAGTTAGTGCTAAATGAAGCCAGTTTCGGGCACACAGCACAGTCTCATACAGATGGGCCAGTTGGAAGCAATAGATCTTCTGTACTCAAGAAAACATATTGGAAGGAATTCAGATATTGGAAGTAATAATAGATCTTCTTGCACTCAAGCTGTGCTTGAGCTAATAGCTACAGGCAGAGCTTAGTAGATTGCAGAAAGTGGTCGGAGAAAAGCAATCTGCTTCAGGAAAAGATATTTATGAATGAAGCATGTACGTGTGAAAGCGTGAGTGCCTCTGCATTACATTCCCCAGCACTGCCCATTCCAGGTGAGATTACATAAAGCTCTCCTGGACTGTACGCTTGATATTCAGCCATTCAAATTAATGCTCAAATTTAGTTCCATAGGGAAATCATGGGCGATACAGGAATCTTATGAGAAACACTGAGTTCAGGGAAGTTTAGCAACTGTAGCAGGTTTTGTGATGTTTCCATTTTTAGATATAATACTTGCCAAGCAATCCCAAGCCATTAAACTTGAGCTGTATATCAGATATTAAGCAATATCGAAAACAAGGTAAATACTCAGCCCACAGCTTGGCAGTACTGCAGATGTTGGAGGTAGCAGGTTGTAGGATCAGCTATTTGGCCTCTCTCCCTTTTTTTAAAAGTAGCAAAATATGCTGTCATATTAGAAATGATGAATCAGCTGTCATAGCTGATCAAATACTAAGCAAAATTAACCATACTTTCTATTACAATAGTGTATTTCCAACACAGACCATTGTTTTTAAAAGGATCCCAATCAATGTTATTCTTTCTGAAATGAGTTTCAAACAGCAAATGCTCTTACTATTCTTTTTTTAATTAATAAATATATTTTGTTTTCAGGAATCAGAATTAAATGCCTAGTTTCTAGAATGTAATAGAGCTTGTGCAGGGAAAGAATGTTAACAACTTGTGTTATTTTAATATGTATGCAAATCCGTAAATCTACTGTGTTTGCTAACCTTGTAAAAGAACATAGGCTTTACAGATATTTCAACCAATTAGTACAGATACAGGTCAAACATGCAAACCTGCAAGACAGATGTAGGAAAAATCAGGATTACACATACTGTAAGTCTTATCCAAGTTAATGGCTTTGTCAGAGGGAGAGTGAGTCGCAGTCTGGGTTAGACATAAAACAGATCAGCTCTATTAATCTAATTTAAAGGTTTTCAGAGGAAATAGAAAAACACTGATGGATTTGTTAGTAGGATACCAAATCTAAATCCCTTCCAATCCACCCTTGTTATCTTAGGCTCAGTCTTTAAAAATTATTCAGCTGACTTTGGGTGGTTTTGATTGCTTTGTCTTATCTTCAAAGTAGCTACATTTTCACAAAATTCCTAAAGTCTGCTTCCATAAATAGACAAACTGGTGATGTTCCCTAAAGGCAATATCCACTGACCTATTGTTAAAACTCTCCATGTTTTAATAGAACTATGTAAATTGGCATTTCTCCAAAAGCTGACAATTCATAGGCTTGATAAGGAAAGGAGGCAAACAACTTTGCAAAGGTATGTGGTGTAAAAAAGAAAAGCATTTTCCCTCCTCTTATTCCACAAAACTACCTTATACAAAGAATTTCAGTTTCCATACCTGCTCGAAAAGAATAATGACAGTGCAGATACATTCGAAAAGCGAGATCCTTGGTAGCATGGGTTTACCAAAGGGCAAACTACTGTTACTGTTACAATGATTAGTTTCTTTCCAAATGTGTGTTTTTATGTGGAGGTAGGAAAGGCAATCAGCCTGTGCTGTTTGCAGTTTTCAATGATGATGTACGGGGGTTTCCTTCAGATTAATGCTCTCTTTTCTCCTTTGTTTCAGATATACATAGCTGAATGTTTTGGGGCCAGTTTAGAGAAAGCGACTAGCATCACTTCCATGAAGACTGAAGCACTGACGTGTGTGAGATTTCAAGACATGACAGTGCAGGAGGGCGGGAGAGCCTATCTAGTGATTAAGACCATACTCAGAAGCCAGAACTCAATAATATCCTTGCTCTGTCCCTGCCATACCAAAGTCAATATTCAGGTCTGCCCTGAAATGTCTTCTCCAGTCAAACCACTTAGCCCATAGATAGTTTGGCTTACCTCTCACCAGCTTGTTCATGTATTAAGGACTCATTAAAATGTAAATTATATAAGCAATGTTTTCTGGTTGCCTACCTTAAGGAATAGTTTTCTAAAGCAAAATTAATACCTCTATTTGCAAGGGATGAGGTCAACTGATACGGTACATAGGACTGTGCTTTCAAGAGCACTTTAGTTCCATTAAGTGAGATACAGTAATAGACTAGGAAAAGCTTATGAATGATTTTCCAGTTGCATTCTTCTCACTGTCACATTTTCTCTGTCAAACCTGTGATTCTCCGAAAAGGCCTTTACTGACAAGAATCAAGTCCCACTGCAAAGGACAACTGCATTTTCTCGATTTCATTAGTGTCTCCAGCCAGCCAGCGAAACTGGCCACTTTGTAGTTTGTCATCGTCTTGGAAACTAATTTAATACTGCCCTATGAAATGACCCCTTACTACAATGTACTGTATAACTGGCATGGCACATGGATTTTCCATCCCAGATATGGCAGAGATCATATAATCATAGAGAAAATAGTGAGAGTACTGTCATGTCAGTCATGGAGGAGGTTATTTTAACTCACGCCAAAAATGCTTTGTGTCTCCAATAGAGAAGAGCATTTTCTTTCTCCTTGGACATAAAAGAGTCATTGGTTTAAAAAGAAATCAGTTATACACACCCACTGTTCATCAGTTGTCACCTCATCACCGAGCGAAAATTAGTTTTAACAGTTCAGCCAGACCGAGCGGATGGCAGACTGCAAGGATTTGAAAACGCCAAAGGAAAGTAAAACAGATATGGCATTATGAGAAGATATATAGGGACACAATTATACTCTGCTTTTTGGTTTGTGTGATGTGGGAAAGATTGTGCTGCCATTTGAGGGAAGCATGTTTGCGATGATTATAAATGACATACTGGGAATGGACACATGCTTGATTCATCCTTACATTTTCAGAGAAATCTCTTCTTCCTGGTACTAGTTTGAAAGTTTTAAAAATTTTGTTTTATTTTCCTCAGTACAGTGTTGAAATGCCAGATTAATCTAAAAAGTTATGCAGTTATATCACTGATACCAGTGAGATACCAGAAGATAGGAGAGGGATAGAACTGGAATTATGGAGACTGAAAAAAAAAGGTTATTAAACAGTAGCCTGAATATTTAAAAAGCTCCTTGAGATTTAGCATGTATATGAAAATGAAGGGGGTTTTTGGACATGCTAGAGACAGATTATTGGAGTATTTCATGCTAGTGATAGTGTCATCAATAATATATATTATTCAATTTTATTAAATAAAATAGAATATAAAATATACTCCTATTATTTAACTTTCTGGACAAGTGTTCAATAGAATCTTGGAAACTTATGAAGCGAGCATCTATCTTTGTCTTGCTTTCCTTCTTTTTTATTTATTGTGAGGGAGATAGAGAGGCAATATTCCATGCCTACTATTCCTTCTCCTGGCAGAGAGGAAAAGGCTCGTATCAGGGTTACAATGCTATGCAAAAAAGGTGACTGTGCATATCTAAGGTCCTCTAATAATAATCCTGTATTGTTCCCAAATAAAACCTAAACAGAAATATCAATATGTATTTTCAGATTTTGTGGACTCATTGTGGCATGCCAATGTCATTTACATGAGGTGATGTCATCAAATGTCAAATGATGACCTTTCGGACTGTAGCATTTCTTCAGCATCCAATTACAAAAGGATGCAAATTAAGGTTGTCAGTTTAGACCAAAACCAACCAGTACTGTTTTTGTACTCTATAAAGGACAACAGATCAAGTTATTCTAATCAAAGGGAGATCTGCTGCACCTTTTCCATTGACTGCTACTTCACAGATACTACAACAGGTGTTACCTTGTTGTAAAAACATGTATTTTATTAAATAAACATTCCACACAGGATGTGTTGTGCCCTCTGAAAGGTCAAAATGGTGAAGATACAGGTCTAATACGTATTTATGTGAAAGCTTTGCTGATATACATGTATGCACGAGTGTATATTTACCATTAAAGGAGAGAAAGCTGGTAAAAGGAATACAATTTCAAAAGGTTCTAATTTTTAAAAAGCATAAATGTAAAGCCTGTCCTAATCATATAATTTGTACTGGAAAAGAGGGTGAGGTAAATAATAATAATAATGATTTCCACTCCACCTGCAAAGTGAGAAGATCTTAATGATGGTGAAATAAATGTTACCTGATGAAGCCAAGATTATAACTATTTTGATAGATTAATAATAGAAACTCAAAACCACTTTAGAATGTTTAGCATTAATGCAGATAGCAGCAAAGCAATAATAGGAACTACTTAGCAATTCTTTCCTATAAGCATTTAAAAGAGTATTGATCAGCTGTCCAGGTATTATCAGTGATTTTACATTAGCTTGTCTGATACTATGTTTCATTACAGCAAATTTTAACCCCAGGGCACTGGGGTATTGGGAACTACTGATATTTAACAGGGAACGGGAGGAGGAGGAAAGAATGCCCAGTATGTTTTGTGTGAGCTTTGGGAAGTAGAAAATTCCAACTGCATGCTTCAGAGAAATAATGTAATTGCAGTTTAAAAGGAAAAGGACTGAAAATTGTTCAAAATATTCTGTTTCCTTCAAATACAGTTACAAGAATCCAAAAGAGTTTGATTCTCACTGAAAGTCAATAGACCTGCACTCCTAAATCACGTAAGTGCTTCTGAATGCTTCCACTCATGTGATTCCTAACTTCCCAATGATCTGCATGAGGCTTCACAAGAACTTCTTTAACTTTTTGAGCATAGGGTGAGTCAAGCCACCAGGACTAAGCAAAAGGTAAACTCCCTTTTGTCAAGATTAGAATGTTTTGCTGGCAAGAGTTGAAGAAGTGAGATATCATACCCACACCTACCTTTTGTTATGTGCTGTTGTAGCTGCCATGAAGTACAGAATGAGGAAGTAACTACTGAGAGAATCAGCAACAAGTACTGGCACAAACCGAACTGCAATTTCAGGCTTTTTTGTGTTGCTTATCACACTTACTTGGAATTTGGTAAAGCAGAGACATTTACTGCCTGAACAAGATAATGGAAAAAATTTGCATTCAAAGTATGCAGGAATCTGAACTGCATGGAATCTGACAACTGTCTAAACATTTACCTTGATGGTCCCACGAAAAGGAGAGACTTTTATATGGGAATAAATGAGACTATGATGGAAACAACTGTTGAGAATGTCTGAAAAATGTTAGAAATACCTACCTGGTGAATTTCTGGAGAGAGTTGCTTTACCACTGAATTAGGTTTCCTGATGACTCTCTCTTGCATTTCTAACCACAAGTAGATGCTGGAGAAGACAGAATAGAAAAGGCATACATAAAGAGAGCTTGACTGAGCCTTGTGAGAATTTCATAAACGTTGAGATAATTTATATAAAAGGAACAGCTTTTGACACACCCATAAAGTACTCGAAATCTTTATACTTGTCAAGGTCTGCTCACCTCTACACTTATTCTGAAAAAAAGATGTGCGATGATACAGGAACACATGCAACAATGATTTACATAAGAAAGGGGATCATTGACGGCAAGAGGTTTAGGGGTTATTTTCTTTAGTTTTGATAAAAGCACAAATGGGGTATGTAAAATATTTCAGCTGATGGGAACATAACACAGATGCTTCATCAGTGTATAGTTTACAGAGAATCTTACAAATAGAATGGGGAAGTGGGCATTTTCTTCTTTTTGCTATTTTTTCCCAATGAAATATCAACTCAGAGATTGATTAAGGTCTAGATATCCCTACTTTCTTGCTGGAAAGGCCCTTTGGCAACTGGTAGCTATTGCCTTCCAATTCTGCAAGACTCAAACATTACTAAGTGTGTTGTACTTTGAAAAACTTCTTACAACAAAGCACACATATTTGATCCTTAAAAAAAAGGTTATACTAAAGGTATAAATATAATGACTGCTAAACCACATTAAAATTTTTCATGGCATCTGCTGTACCTTGTACAGTTTAGATAACCTTTCTTTTTTTGCAGGAAAATACCCTTCATTTGGATTTAGCATCATTTAACTACCCTTTACTAAAAAATCTGTATTACTAACTGGTTTTTTTATCCACAGAGAATGCAAAGGTAAATGTTATCAGAGTGCATTTGGACAGAGCACATAAAAATGTGTGAAAGAATGGTTTGTGATACTACATAGCCCTGGATACATGCTGGCTACTCCTTCAAGACTCTTGCTTCCTTTAATGCTGGGTTGGGG
The DNA here is from genome assembly GCA_008921705.1 of Burhinus oedicnemus. NCBI lineage: Eukaryota > Metazoa > Chordata > Aves > Charadriiformes > Burhinidae > Burhinus > Burhinus oedicnemus. The sequence goes on along the minus strand of VFFE01008255.1, from coordinate 1,118,137 downwards.
AGCAAAATTATATGCCTCACCTATCATATAGAATACACACTAATTCTACTTAAGTGGTCTTAAGACTACTGGTAGGCTTTTTTTCTTTTGTTTTTTGTAAAGCCCTTAATAAATTATCAAGTCAGTTTTGGCTAAAGTAAGAATTTGGTGTACACCAGATGTTTTTGTGGCATCTTGATCATGACTTCTTGCTAAGTTACATGGTTAGGTGGTGTGCAAGACTGCTAAGAATCTCAGCATTGTTCTGGAACTGTGAGGAGAGTTTCCCTGTGAAGCAGAACTGATGCTTTAAGTTCTTCATCACATTTAGGAAGATTTAGGAGGAAAAAGAGTATATCAGCTTTTGTTACCACAGTTTTACATAATCAGCTTGCACTCAAAGAGTAAATTACTATAACTTCAGCTTGTTGTGGGTTGAGTTCTTTATACAGCGCTCATATTTGCAGCAAAAAAAAAAGCTAGAAGGGAAGAAACATTCATTCTAAAGTTTCATTATAAATACTGAACAAATATGGAATAGGATAATCCTCATCCCCTCTAACCCCTCTCCAATATCCTGCAGCTCGCATGGTGATGTGGGGTGATTTGTGAAGGGAGACTGAAACAAAATCTTTCCTTTTTTAATCAGTCCTTTAAAACACAAGTATTCTATATTGCAAGAGAACAACAGGCAGCTCAGGCAGGAGTTGCTTACATTACTGAAAGGTAAAAGGCAACAAAAATCTTGGAAACAACTTGTCTTTGCAATAAATAATTGATTTAAGAGGTGAAATGAACACTTTTTCTCACATGACAGCCTTGAAGCTGTTAAAAGAATGGCACTGAGTCCTTGAATTCTTCCTGTGCTTGGCTTCTCACAGCAAAGAGTAGAAGATCATTGGGTTTTGGGATATAGGGATGCTTCCTAAAGCGGGAAACTAGGTAAACTAGGTCAGAAGTGTCCTAATTCTGAGGTCTGGATATGGGTCAGCTGGCTAAGTGCAGTCATCTTAACTGATACTACCTGGGCTGTCCTGTATGTTATCAGTTCTCTAAATATAGGATCTGGACCAAGCTTGATTTAGAGCACCTTATTTTAAGAGGCAAGTCTTCTCACTGTTGCCTACACACTGCTGTCACCTAGAGTTCAGGAACATCTGTTTATGTCCTCAAGGGCCTGACTCAGCAGACCTACTGTGTCTTAATACATTGAATTCAACAGACAACACAGAAGTCAGCAGAGTTCCATTCTAAAATGCTGACAGGAATTACTAGTACCCTTCTATAGTATAACTGGCAAACAAAGTGGTGGATATGTATATTAGCCTCCTGCAAGCCTCAGAGAGCTTAATCTATGTCTCATGACAGCATCCTAAGCACTAGCCTAGGGACAACTTGGTGATCTAGTGATTAGTGGCCTTACTTTTGGTAGGAGAAAAAGGTGTTTGTTTCTGTTAACAAACTTGAAGAACAATCTTTGCAAGGACCAAGCACTTTGTAGTCTTCACATGAAGATGGAATTCAGACTGCGATAACATCTAGACTTTACCTCAACCTGCTAACATACATGAAAATCATAGACACAGGTTTGTCTTGAGTGACCTGATTCAGGTTGCTTTCTGAGGCACAGTTTTGTGGTATTGTAACTATAACATTGTCATGGCCAGAGTTAGTATCTCTGCAATGTTTTGATGCACCTGTTGAGGCCAGTGTGGGTTCAGAGACTGCCGCACTGTGCTCTAATTAGCTTCAATGAGAACTTAATTTTGGTGATAATTATCAAAGGGTTGTGTTCTCTACTATAGAAGCAGGGCATATTCATGGGTAGCTTCCATATGAACTTCTAAATTTTATCATCTCCTACCCACATGGGGGCCTCACTTTGACAGTCTATCAGGAAATGCAGTAAGCTAGCTAATATTTGGTAAATTGTATATTCAACCATTTAATATGCTCAGGCATGTCTTCAGGATAGTCCATAGGATTGCACTTGCAAAGTCATGATCTCTACTGCCTGTGAGTGCCTCAAGGTGAAGATGTCATTCAAATTTTACTGTAAATATGCCCTTGTCCCTGAAGCCTAATATGGATATCAAAATCTGTGGGTGCAGAACCAGAATTAAAAACCAAACCAAAACCCAACAAGATGATTCTCAGATTACAGACTTAATTTGCAGAGCTGTAGATTGGATACAGTCCCAAGTAACCCATAGGTCTCATAGGTGACCCTGCTTTGAGCCAGAGGTTGACAGAGATCTCCTGAGAGGTCTTTTCCCACCTGAATTAATCTTGTGAGTCTAAATAGGTTTACCATAGTATCCCTGAGAAAAGGTAAATATTCACTTGCCAGTAATACTTTCAGATTTGCTTTTTGGAGTAGAGTTGCACTTCAAGGAGGTGCTCTCCTTTCCATAAGTTCAGTTTCCCTGTGTCCTCACCCCTAACAGGAAGCAGATCATTAGGCAATTTAAATAATCATCTTCTACTTTCAATAAAATCCTAATCTCTTTAGTACCCTTCTCTGGAAAACAACTCAGTCACAATCTGAAATGAAAAAAACATACAGGGGAACACCATTCACTGGTGACACAGAAGAGCAACATACTGAGCCTACTAACCCTTCCCCCTCCTTCTCCAGAGAGCTGTTAAAAGATCAAGGCATAAAACCATTACAAAATAAACAAGCACTACAGATTTTGCAGTAGGTGGGACCATCTGGACCCACATAATGTCACCCTAAACAATCTGCCATCCAGTTGCAGGGAGGAAGAAAGAAGTCTTTTGTGACTCAGAGCTATAAGGCTGAGATGGCAATGTGGCTTATTGGCTCCCTGATCCCATTACAGAAAATAATTGTTATTTATTATTCCAGATAATGGCAGCAGACGTGGCCAAGCACCATCCTCTCTGTTCATATTATCTGAATTGTGCCATGTATCTGAAAAACACCAACAGAACTAATAGATGCGTGCTGGTATTCAAATGGCTTTCTCTGCTACATTTCTGCAAATCAATCAGACCACAATCCATCTTTCTCCTTGGTGTTCATATAGACTACTACAATGATAAGCATACAATGTTCTGTGCCTCATGATTTTCTCTAGCCTTAGAGCAACAGTGCGTAGATGGACCTGCTTGTGCCCTGTGAAAGGCATTCTCTGTTTATGGCAGACTTAAACACACAACGCTGAATAAGCATGGGATTGGGTTGTAGGGTATGGCAGCGAAGCAAAGCAGAATAGTTCTCAGCAACCAGCCGTGAGTATTATCCAGTCCTGTACAACTGGTAGCATGCTCTTACTTTCCATTCTTATAAAGTGCTGAAGTCAGAGGGGTTGCTTTTGTCTACAGAGTCACTGATGAAAAATTTGAGCAGGAAGCCATAAGAGTATTACCAGGAGTGAGGCTTGCTCACACCCTGGAATTTTAAGAGCAATTTTGAAAATGTTCTGAGCAACATAAGGACCTAACACTTAACTTCTTGCACAAGAACTGTCTTGTTGTAATCACTAAGTTTTACCACACATAAATTATTACCAATTAGGACCCAAAGCTGCTTCAAACCCCAGGATCCTGACTGACTTGTGAGAAGGCAATTCATTTACAGCAACAATAGATATACTGTAGGGTTTATGTGATACCTTGCTGTACTGTTCTTCCACTTGTGTGATTCATAGTCACCATTAGAAATCACTAAAGAATACCGACAGACAGAGAACAGAGCCAGATATTTGTCTGATGTCAACTGATGTCAACGCATTGTGCTTCCTGCTGTGGGGTAGTGCTACATGAAGACAGGAATGTTTACAGCAGACCCACAAAATTGTTGTATTACGTGAACCTGGACTATCTCAGCTTACAGGTCACTTGTTTCTCTGATTTTATGTGGGTGTTTTGGAGTGCAAAATAAAGATTTCAAGGCTTACTGGTATAAACTATTCTGAAAGGGATAGGGAAGTGTGAGTACCTTTGCAAGATCTTCCTGGTTGTTGCTTAGATTATATTGTTTTGATAAAAAATACTTAGGCCATAACTGGGAAAGCAATTGCAAAGGTATTATTGTAAAAAGATAACATTTTTACCCTGAGAGAAATGTTGATGATTAGATGAAGGCATGAGTTAAAAACAACAGGTGTCAAATCTATTACAAACAAAAAAGACAAAACAGTAAATGAAAGAATTGAAATAAGGACTTCATTATATTCAGACTACATGAGTGAAAATTTCCTTTTCTTGTACAATCTCAAGGAAACATCCAGTCTAATATCTTCACAGCTAATCACCAAAGCACATTTCACTCTCTGCTTCTACCTTCTCTTTTTACTTTTACAGTTTTCCAGTCCAATGGTTGTTAAAAATGTATGCAATTATCTACTTGGTTATCTGCTTTAATACATTGGATACAGTCAATCAATTTTGACTATACTTACAGTTAAGAAAGCTACAAATGCCTTCATGCCTTAGCTGCTGGCATTCCATTTGTGTGCTGGCATACAGAAGGTGCAAATAAGAAAAAGCCAAGTGATACTTTGAAATAGAACAGAAATCACAGCACAGTCACGTGCATATCCTGCCTCTATTATCCTGCCAACTTCCTCTTTGCATTCAGGGATCTGTATTCCCCTAGATTCTTATTTTAATCTGATAAATGTATAATTGGGCAAGCTTTTGTTTTGACACCAACTTGTTATTTCTACAGTGCCCCCCACAAGTATAAACGCGTTACTATTTTTGTTTTAAAGGTATGCTAATTTTTTTTTTAACAAAGGAAAGGTAAGGAGCGAAATACTGTTTCATCTTAGACTAGTTAGAACTTGCATTATGTATCTGTGCAAGGATGTTCCCTTTGTTTCACTGCATATATCACAAGTGCTAGACGGTGCAGTACCTCTATTTTCATTTCCCCATTTGTCACTAGGAAAAAAACTATCTCCAAGTTCCTCTGACAGATGCACTAACTAAAGGGTTACAGAATCTTACCTGAGGTCTCTTTCCCCTGTGAATGCTAATGGCTTCAGAAGAAGGAAGAGACACAGACTGTTCAAGATCCTATAAGAGTTCAATGGGAGTGCTGTCTGGGGAAGTAAGAGATCAGGTCTATATCCTAATCTTAAATCAAAGAGATACGATATTTTACAATTATTTAATAAGTCGGTTATCAGGTTAGGACAGTGGCTATAACTCTAGCATCTTCTTGCTGTGCTATCTTCCTCATGAATTTCTGAAGTGGGCAGTCTGTAATGAAGGCTGTTTAGGATGTAATGACTGGATGTTTGAACCCGGAGGCAAAAATATATGTACTTGGGAAGTTTTCCTGATGGTAACTTGGGTGAGAATCAATCTCAGTTGGCAGCTGAGCATCAATCGGACAAACGGAAACCCTGAGACCTGAAAGTTTTAGGAACTCTTAGATGCCTAAGTATCTTGAAAGATCTGTGTTTTAAGAAAAGCTCGTCATTAGCTTATTTGCTTCCTTAAGCACCTAAATACCTTTGAGAATATCGCTCAGCTTACTCTGAAGCTTCTTTCAGGTGTTGCCTGCAGCTGCTGCTGGTAAGGGCTAGTCCAGAACATAATGGTTATTCCTTCTTCTTCCCATCACAAATATTTCCAGTTATTAATTAACCTTATATTAAAGGATAACTGCCTGGAATTCACACCAATGAAAACAATAAATTTTGTTTGCTTATTTAATCCTAGTATTTTTGTTGGATTTTGGCCAAGCTGATTTGTAGTTTAATCACTTGTTATCTGCTTTCTGCTCCTGTCACTTAAACACTTATTTTTTGCATTCTGATGCATTTCTCAGAAACATCAAAACATTTTGACTTGAAATTCTGAGGGCAGAATTTATTCACTTTGGATTTTGAGATTGTGTTTTGTATCTAAAATCTTTCTTGATGGGAAAAATAACAAGAAAAAACCTGCAGTGAAAAGATCAAATAAGCCCCACTCAAAATCAAACACTGGGCTGGAGAAAATGTTATCAGTGCAACAGTAGCTCTTTTGTTTTGGTTTTTTTCTTTCTGCTTTTTCAGCTCAGGCACAAACATAACACAACCATCATTCTCCCAGTTCTAATCTCAAACTGTGTACCGCCGCACCACTGCATTCAATGCCACCTGCTGAACTACTAGCAGCACTGCCCATTGCATCAAGGAGCACTAGGGAGGTCTTCCATCCAAGTACTAACCGCATTTAGCTTGTGCGAACTGACAAGATCACAGCAGACGGTAATAAATAAACTTTCAGACAGCCACCATACGCTTTCCTCTGGAACTCATTCTTACAGAATTTAGGTGAAGCTAACACAAACTACATTATGTTACTACACGAGCTCTGAGATCCTGAAATAGTCAAAGGTCCACTGTTTGTGTGGGGGTCAAGATGCAAGACATGCAATACAGCCTGTGTAATACCTGAAAACATGTGAACCAGTCATTTGGATCTGCACATTTGGGCTTGCCTTTTTTTTTTTTTTCTGTTGTTTTTCCTCAGACACAACTCAACTCTAAGCAAAAATCTAGAATGTTTCATTATATGTGATAGAAGTAATTGAAGTAATAAATCCTTTCATTTTCCAAAATTAAGATATAAGTAAGTAAAAATGTAAGTATATGGGCTGTTGTGCTGGTTTTTTGTTTTCCTTTCTTTTTAAAGTCAGGTACAAGAAAGCTAATACAACTGTTTCCAGCCCTTCAGGGGTTGGATTTAGTCCAAATTTATGAAAGATACAGAGCATCATCTTAGCCAAAACACTTCCTAAATTTGTCTTTTCACTAAAATGAGGCCACCTAGAAGATTAAAAGCTTTCTTCTTTTTTCTGCCTTAAAAAACATAATTACACTCTAATTTAAAACTCTAATTGAGTGCACTTGTATTGGTAAGATGTTCTTTTTCCCTTTAGGGACAGTATTCCTATTAGTCACACAAGCTGTCTAATAATTTCATGGTCCTTCTTTTTTCCCACCCTGCACCTCCATTATAAATGAGAAAATTAAAGCTTTTTTTTTTTTTCAGAGTATCTCAATTATATCCTCATAAACTCAGCAACTGAAGATTTTACATGAAACAGTAAGTCACATCTTTGGCCAGTGTAAATTATCATTACTCTGCTGATTTCAATGAACAAAAGATAACTTGCATCAGCTTAGAAACTGACCCATAAAGAAAAAGTCACTGAAGAAGTATAAAAGTACATCAGTTTTTCAAGCTTGAGAATTGGTGTCCTATATAATGTACCAGCTATAAAAACGTACCAGCTGTGCTGTTTTCTTGACTTTTAAGTTTTTTTACATTAAACAACAATTGACCAAGTTGCACAAAATAGTACCACTCAAAATACAATGACTGCATCTTCCTGATTAAGGTGACCATAAATTTTCTTAAACTAGTGGGTCATATAGACAACATTACCTTTCCTTTGGTTGTGTAAGTGACTTTATTTGAACCTTTATTTTGCGAACAGGTCAAGGGGAACACTTGATGTTGTCTCTTTGCCCATAAGCCCATCTTTGCTGTCTTTAAGCTTAGCTTTCTAGATCTGCCATCTTACGAACTGCTGATGTTTGTGAGACTCTACAACAGTACCTCTGTAAGGTCAATCAGATCTTTTCAGATCAATCAGATCTTACATTTTACTGAGTACTTAAGGCGGCAATATTCACCTGCAGCTACAGGAGCATTTTAATGCTAGTTTATTAGGAGACTACGTTGTTTTTATTCCACCAAATCACCTGGAATGCTGGTAAGTCTTGGGGAAAAAAAGTATGTGAACCTTTAACTGATTTTCTAAAGCTAAAGAATTAGTCCTGGCTTCTACAGCCATTGCATAGTCTTTGTAAAACAAAAGACATTTTAGCATTTAAGAATTACCTTTTATTATTTTCCATGCTATGCCTTCAGGCCTTAATTCATAAGCATTATCTTTGTTCTAGGTTTAAAGCTTTTAAGGAGAAACAAACTTAATTACATATAGCATATGGAAAATTTAGGTTTTAACCACTAATCTGTGGCTCGTAATGAATTTAGATGGAAGGAATTCAAGGCTCTGAAGTATCATGTTTCTCATGTTTGTCTTCATTGACTGCAAGAGTTCTAGGATTTCTCAGTGAAAAATCACTATTTGTTTAATTAAAAGACAAATGAACCCCCATGAATCTTTAAAGTTTTTGAAACTTTTCTGTGTTTTTCTTTTGCAAATAAATATCTATAAATACTTGAAAGAAAATACTAAGAAGGTAAATAATTCTTGAAACAATAAAAACTGCCAATGGAAGATCCATTGAAATTCAATGCTGATAAGCATTCATCTCTCAGTATTTTCTTCACTGGACGCAGAAAAAAAAACGCAGAACATTGTTACTTCTGTTCTTCCTGCTTTCATTGTTTTTTTAGGTATAAAAATAAGATAACAGAAATACCCTTCACAGTAGAAGACCAGGTATGCTGGTGAACATGTACATAACTCGACTAACATCAGACTGCTTGCTCAGTTTCCACTAGCTGATGATCTAGCTCAGGGATTGTCACTTTTCCAGTGCCAGTAATTATTACCCCTCTTTCTGCTCAATCAGATTTGGATGTCTTTGGTCTTATCTTAAACAAACACATCTGGTAGTGAATCTGAAAAGACAGCTTGTTTCAGACCCTGAACTTCCCTTCCTCACATACATGGACCCTGAGGATGTTCAATACAAATAAGGAAAAATTCCAAGGCTATAAGAAAGGCTCAAAATGAATAATACTTTAGAATGCTAGCCTCAGGCTACCCTATTTAATTGAATTCATTGAATTTCAGCTAAGCAGGCAGCTATCTTTTTGACCCGAGGGAGGCCTGTATGTATTAATAACATCAATATTATCATTAACAAAGCAGCCAACATGGCACTAGAGACATGATAGGAAGTTTTATATTTGTAGATGGAAAAAATACCTTTGATTGATGTGACTCCTGATCAGTCGTTTACAACTTACTGTTGTGACCTCACTGACCCTCAGAGTTCTGCTGCATTAGATTTAATTGCCATAGAGTGTAATTGCTATGTGCCAATCGTTATCAGACCCGCTGTACACAGGCTATTTGTCATCTGACTATGCTTAATTAACAATACAAAATCCTAGCTCTATATCCACTTCTGACTGCCTGAGCTCCTGATGAATTATTTGCTATTTAGTTATTATGATGATGTGCTAATGACTAGCCATCTACTTAGAAGGAACTGGCTAAAACACATTGGATGTTTGTGGTATGCCCCATGAACAAATTTAGCAGAATGGTTAGGAATTAAAAAAGCTGAAATGTCATCAATCAGCTCTCATTTGGGCATCCAATGGCTCCATAAAAGCCATTTAGAGGAACAGTTTAACTTTCATGTGTGAACATGCTCATTTTGGAATTCCCTTGAAACTCACAGGAAGTACTTGTTAGATTAAGTTTGATAGAGGATGAAACACCAGCTGAGCTTGTGTCAGAAGAAGCACTGGGTAGGGAATTTAGAGAAAAAAAATTAAATGTCCTAATACTCCAGAATATGTTCTTTTCCAGTAGTTTTCCATAGAAGATAAAGTTCAGCTAACTACTATATCCAGTAAAAGTACGAAAGATGGAGTCTGGGTCTCCTTTTAACAATATCTTGAAAACTTGCAGCTGCTCTAGCTCTGCCACTCCCTCCCCCTCTTTCTAAAAAAACACAGTGTAATTTGTGTGGCCTTGAAAAACTACTGTGAAAAAACCCGAAATTCTGAATCAAGAAATATTAAATGAAAGCAAGAAACATCAGGGAGAAAGTGGGCACTTGCCTACTTACATCTCAAGCACACATTTACTTATGAAACTGGTTCAATCAATGATGGATTCTCTGTCACGTACCAGCAACATCTGCCTCGGCAGGTTTTCTTGAGAGCTCCAAATGAGTAATGCTCACACGTAAAAATTAAACCCATTGTACTGATACCCACTGTGCAGACACCACAGAGAGCAACGCATGTCAATGATTCTCAACTGCAGTGTGTTTCTAAAACTGAAGCTTCTGATTCTTAATAACATCTATATATCTCCTTCCCAAGCACTTTATTATCAAGTTCTAATAGTCTGCTTGGATACAACATGAAAAGCTTGGCTTCTCTTCCAAGTCTGGGAATGTGTAAGTACGAGTAGTTTGGAAACATTAAGAAGCATCTGCAAGAGGGGTTTTGGCACTGCCCGTTGCTATGTTGGTATGACATTAGCAATCCTTTAGAGCCACCACAAATAGACTTTCAGGCTTGAGCTCCCTGTGAAGAGGTGGCATCATCAGTATAAGTCAAAGAGGTGGCAGTTCTGTCAATTTTTTCAGCATGAACTGGATATGTTTAAGGCAAATGAAGTTCCTATAAGCCAAGTAATAGCAATGGTAGCTTATGAAGGGGCACCGTTTCTCACTGTATCAGCTTCAACAGACACATCACAAATCGTGGCGCTGTGGGTTTGGTTTTTGGCATTATATTTCTTCTCACCTAACCAACTCTTAGATGGATTCAACGCGCCTGGTTAGCTTCTGTTTATCACTGTTGTGACAGTATAGAAACATACTCTATCCAGCTTGGCATTGGCATCTTTGTTCAGCACAGTGAATGTTTTTTAAAGCCTTAAAATCTATCAAAGGTCTTAAGCTGTTATAGATAAGCCACAGAATGCAGTTAAATGTGTAATTATTTGGCAAAGCAGACAATGATATAATAGAGCAGAATATAACATTTCGTTTGTTTTAAATATAACAAGATTTCGTAGGCAGAGATCATACCACTGAAATCCTAAAGGTTTAGCTGTGTGTCTAGCTGCATTCCTACGTATCTGAAAATGACAGAACCTTTCAATTACACAGTATAAAATATCAGCTTATACTAATAATAATGAAAATGTGAAAACTGTGGCACTGCCTTCTTCATGTAACTTCTGTGTGCATAAACTGCACCAAACAATAAGGGATTGTTGTGTCAAGCTACTTTTGTAATGTGCTTGAAGTCTTCAGATAAAAAGGGTTTTTTCTACTGATTGTTTACTGTTCACTGTTTGTGAATGACCGTCTCTCACCTATAACTCAGAGCAGTGTTTCCCATCTTTCCTGCTGGATAAAATATGCAGTTTTTTGCCATGATGGCGAAAGGCCACAAATTCCTGCCCCATTGGTATGATGCTCTCTAGAAATACTAGTGTTACTGTCCCTGCTCAAATTAACTGTACAGTGAGTGCATTCAACTGATGGTCAAAATGAATGTCTCACCTAAAACTTAGGAACAACTGGGAAAGACGGTGACCAGAGATAGTCTGCCTTTTGCCACAATCCACTCCTAGCTACTCTCTTTTATTCTGCAAAATGCAGCTGCCCTTTTGAACAGTATTGCTAATGCAACGGAGGAAAGACATATTGTAATTTTAGTTTTGTAATTTTTGGCGAACCAGTCAAACTTCTTAGGTTAGATGTAATTATCTGTGAGGCCATTCTCCCGTATTTCATGGCAACAATGTCCAGACTCTAATTTTATTACGTTGAATGTTTGTTCGTCATGATGATCAGCTAAGTCACATGTCATGGCCTTACTTTCTCACTGTGTTGGACTGGAGCAGGAAATGAATGCAAGTGCAACAGCAAATGACACACACTGTACTTTCAAGATGGATTTGAGCCAGCATGATTCACAGCTACATTTATGAAGCTTTGGGGATTCAAAATACTTTCATGAACATGCATCAGTCACTCATCTACTAGCTAACAACAAATAAGGAAACATATAACTGCAAAGACAGTATTTGGATATCAATCCTGGAAATATTTGTGAATTGTTCTTTGCCTTAGTTAGCCTGTCCTACCTACATTAAGTTTCTTTATGAATATTAATTCTCTAAATATTAAAGAGCCATCTTACTATTCAGCCACAACTACTTCATGATTTTAGCAGCTTTACAGCTTTGCCTGATGCTTACATATTTGTGTATAGTATTCTTCTCCTCACCTGCATATAAATATTTCCCCTGATTTATCAGTCTAAAGAAATCTGGCTCGTTAGATAATTGAAATTTGTCACTCTCAGTATTTCTAATTCACTTGATATGCTATTTTTTTGCTTTTATTGACACTTTCATACCTTTTGAAATAAAACCAGGCTAATGAAGTTATTAACTTTCTTGAGATAATTAGTAGCTTGTTGGTTGTTTTTTAATTTGTTTGCAGGAGCAGTATTTCTTATACAGATCCAGTTCAGCAGTTGTCTGATTTCTTCCCTTGATCTCAGGCTAGTCTATAACACTGCCAAAACAGCGTGACTGGGATTACTAATGCAAAATTTTCCTTTTCCAGTATCAACCCAACCAGACAATCTACTTTCTGTAGAATAGCCATATTTCTGAGCTCCTTGATACACTAATGTATTTTCATTTAGTCCACATTCACACAAAACACTGAGCCACATGCCAGGCCACGTCGTCAAAAAACCTATGAATTTAAATAAGAGTAGAGAATAATGTTTCTGAGAAGCAGGGTTTAATAAATGTCCTTTCTATGAGCAAGTATTTCTTCAGGAAAGACCCACTCTGTTGTAAAAACACTTGTACATCTTTTAGGAACCTTGAGTTAAATTCTGAAGTTTGGACTAATTGCTAATTCCTCTTCATTTTAGAGAGGTTTTGATAAAGGTGACAGTGGTCAGAATTTGGTCCTGATTTTTTATCAGCATAAAAACCAACTTGCTTGATATCAGCAAATCATTAATTTATCTCTTTTACCTCTCCTTTTCATGATAAGTAATTACAGTCTTCACTATGTTATCTATTTTAGTGAAAAAATTCGCAGTAGTGCAAACTCATCACCAGCTTTCAATGTCTTAGTAAGAAAAAACAATCCCATTATTATTAATAAGTCAAATAAAATATTCCATTTTACAAGGTAAGAAATAACAAAAGTAACTACAAAGCTATAAAAACCCAGGTATAATAGTGCTCTACTTAGAATGACTCCAAACAATCTTATAGCCTCTATTTATGTATCAACATCTCAGGTATAAAGTACACACTTTTACTAGTCTTTTCTCCTACATACAGTAAACTTTGTTGTGTTATATTAAAGGAGTTCCATGAAAAACAGCAAGCAGGTAGTAAACCTACCATTAAACATTGACAGTCTTGAGATATCTGAAAGTCCTTATAGATTATCGATACATAACATGACTGAGGGTCAAAGCAGCGCAGGACGGGAAAATTGCACAAAGTAGATGAAAAAAGATTGTTTAGACATCAACCAAACATATCCTATTTATCACATCTTAACTCTCCAGCAAGAAACATGCCATTCATTACCTGGTGTAAACGCAACTAGGGTACAAAAATGCCTTGACGGATGGTAGTCTTGTGTTTTTATTCAATTGTCTTTGGCCTATATCAGATAGTTCAAGATAGAGAATGAGAAAATTTGCACTGAACAACCATATAATTACCTACTCTTCATTTATTGGACAAGCACTTCTTTTTTATGTATATTTTGGCCATTTCTCTTAGCTTTCTTGAGACCTGGTCTAGTACTAGTCAAAATCAATAAGGCCATAGCTTAAGCCTGTATATTATCTTACTAGGTTTGCATCTAATAAATAAATATTATACAATAATGGCTTGTTTAGGATGCACACACACATTCTTAAGCAATTATTAATATATGCTTCGTATTGAAACTCTGCCCATGTTTTGTTTTGTTTCTCTTCTTTTGAGTTTAGAAATTTGGGGCTAGATTTCTAGAGCTAATTAGATACCTAAAGCTAATTGGACACATAAAACTAGCTATATCATATTGAATTCAAACATTGCACGTTGTTGCTCTTTTTTATTTGTTGTGTTTACTTGTTGTTGTCTGGAGAGATGATGCTATGTTAATACATTTTTAATAACTGCACTTCTTAACACTAAGCAGACTGCTTGTTTCAAGAACATAAACTATCAACACTAAGTAGATTTCCTCATTTTATGAAAGTTCTGGAATCGTTCACTTGTATTTTTGTTTTACGTGAGATTTCACAGAGTGCTCTGATTCAGCTACTCAAGTATCCTCTGTTAGCTCAAGCATCAGTTACAAATGTACAAAAAAAAAAAGGCAAAACAAAAAAACTCCCAAAACAAAAACAAAACCAATCCCTGATGTATTCAGTGGAATGCTTTTGTGACTGTCCCTATCTCCTAGCTCTGACAACCTCACCAAAAACCTGCTGAAGTAAACATGGGCACTTCTGTTAGCTACGCTCAATTGTCAGTGAGCCCTAAGGTGAATGGGCTTTGGATAATGACCAAGATTACATTTTGGATCACAGCATGATTATCTTCAACTGATAGAGTCCCTCCCAGTCAGTATAGCAGCCAAGTTGCTATTCAGCTGAAATCTCTGCTTCAGCTTTCAACTTGATGTAAATTGACTTAATTCTATTAAAGCTAATGCAAATTTAAACTTGTTTAGGATTTATTTTTGGGACCACTGTGAATACTGCTGAGGAAGAACACTATTGTGACTGAAGTCCGAGTTATTGCACCAAAAATATTGTGAACATATCATATTTTTATAAATAATTCAAATTTGAAACGTATTGCTGTGTAGCATAAACATATTTACAAACAAGTGTGGAGTGGAGTGGTAGGGTTTTCTTTACTTTTTAGTCACACCTAGTGATCACAAACACAAATAATAGCTGCTTGAGAAATTTTTAAAATACAGCTGCATACAAATTCTACAGCAAACATCATATTGATATTGTTTGTCTTAGGCCTAGGTTAAACTCAAGTCACTTTGGAATTTACAAATCAATTCTTTACCTTAACCAGACATGACTATGCAATAGATTAATTCTGTATTATTAATTGTTATGCTTACGAATCAGAAATTAAATATAGAAGTATGAAATTGGGATGTGAGGCAGGCAAACCCTTTTAATTTACGCTGAGTGTAGTGTTTTATACCATCTGACTGTGACTACTGAAACCACAGGTTGTCTTGTCTGGCCTGATGGACTAATCCCACGCAACAAGGAGCACAAATCACCTATATTCTACTGGCACAGGATTTCATCTTTTGTGCCATAAAATAAACCCTGGAAACAGTAAAACCTCAATCCCTTTACTAGCATATTTACTTATAGAAGAGTTCAAAGAGTGACTCTGTCCTTGTGAGGCTCCTGAGATTTCAGCTGGATATTTTCTTTAAGGAATAAGAGAAATTATTTATGGAACAGATACATTAGTATTCCATGCAACTATTTCTTTAAGTCCTATTTGTTTTTCTGTTGATACTGTAGAGATATCACTCATAAACAAACTCCTGTCAAAATACATTTCTCCAGATATTGCAATGATGAAGAGGGCAAGTGATTTGAGAAGGCAGAGGAGAGTTGCTGAATTGCTCTGCTACATCTGTATTTGTAAACTCCTGCATACTGTGAACCTCTTTAGGCAGTTGAAGAGATCAGCAAACTGAGAGAGTTGGGCACGAGTAAAGCAAAAACCAAAGAGAAGCAAGAAACTTATATCTAGATGGAGATGCTTTGGTAGTAGCATATTGAAGGTAGCCATTTAATGGAGATTTTATAGCAGGGGAAAAGCTGTTTGTATAACTGAAAAGCTAATTCTGAAAAAAAAAAGGGAGGAAAATTCTTCATTACGAAGTGCACATACCCTTTAGTCTTAGTTACTCTAATGGATTCTAAAACAGATATTAGTGTCCTTCAGGGTTATGTGTAATTCTTTTATCGGTGTGTGTGTGCACACATCTACATGTGTTTGTGCGTACGTGCACTTCTGAAAAAAAGCATACTGGGTTTTACAATTACAATTTTTTCTTTTATGTGTTTATGCCGGCAGATACTTATGCTCAAAGGTCAAGCTACTAGAAAATAAAATGCTAACAACAGTGGCAGAAGCTGCTGAGGTAGCAGAGCTTAGTAAAATATTTCTCTAAATGTTTGTATTTGTTACTCTGTCTAACACATAAAAGGCTCAAGAAAGTCTCAGAGGAGATAAGAGCGTCTCAGATTGTTAGATGAAAGGAGCTGGTGTGTTAAGATAGGAGCATGGGAGTTTGCAGCTCTCCTCTGGATACAGGGGTGCAATGGCTGCAGAGACAGGCAGCAGAACAAAGCTCACAAGCCCGATAGGGAGGACTCCAGCCTTACTACACTTGTGCCCACTACAGATTTTTTTTCAGCATCTCTTCCCAGCTTCAAGATGCATTTTTTTTTCCCCAGCACAATGCCTATTTCTATCTGGTCCATACCTGATGGTCTAAAGACAGCTTAAGAGTGCTTAACTTCATATGCATTTCCCCTCTTAAAGAATCCAGTTTAATTACCGAAGTATAGATGATCTATAAATCTATATTTTGATGTTGTATGCGAGGATCCTCAAAATCTTAGTCTTTCATATTCTTTTGGTGAGCTCTATATTAATATTTTGATGTGTGTCACCACAAAAAAATAATCCCAGCCTCAGATCTGAATGCAAAATAAAATGTTACAATTGTGAGAAAATATGATGGTTAGTGAGGTCAATCATGCCAGGCTGAGTACTCTAAAAGTGGTTTGTTTTTTTTAAAGAGGGGAAACTGGTGTCAGTATTTACAGTTGTCGCCCGAAGCTGACATATTACTGCAAGACAATTCTCATATTTTAAACAGAAGCTTTCTGAATATATTAAAAAAAAAATTTCCAAAGGTTTATTTCTATTGTCAATTATCCTGACTTTTCCTTAAGACTTTTTCTTCCAGCCTTCCTTCCTAATATAGCATTAATTAAACCACTAACCTGAAAAAATGGCATTATTCAGAGCACAGGGCACATAGGCAAAGCCTTTGTAGAACTACCATTAAAGCCTTATTTCAGAGTCAAATATCCAAGTCCAAATAAGGCACGTCATGTCTTTCAGATTTTGCATCTTCAAAATTATTTAGTAATTCCTGGTTTAGATTTAGGAATGTGAATATCTTATTAAAAATAGAAGTCTGTCCATTTTTCTCTTTCTTCTACACTATGACGAATATTGGTAGCACTGCAAATTTTTACTATCAGTTACTGCTCTGAAACCCATGATCTTTATAAACCTCTTTCTGACCTTCAAATGAATTCATAATGATTCATAATACTTCCTAGAAAATCTGGTTTCGGTATCAGATAAGTTGGTAAAGATTATGATGCAGTAACTAGTCAGATAGTGAATTACAGAAAAACGTGTTATGAAACTGTTAGACTTCTGGAGCTCAACAGAAGCTGTTTCATCTGCAGAAGCCATTCTAATTTTCTTTTTAACTTGTCCAGTTTCCACACCCTATGTTTGCTCATAGGCCCCTTTGGAAAGCCTTTACAGTTTTTTAAAAGTTCTGTGAAAAACTGTTCTATTGGAGATCTTTTTGAGTGAACACAGAAGACATCTTAAGAAAAGAAGAAAATAACTTTGCCAATAGACATTTTAATATATAACTGGAGGGGTCAAATAAGATACCTGATATGAACCTAAATGATTGAAGCATGGTTTCCTGGAAAAGGAAAAACCCCTGTGTTTACTGTTAATCTGGAACTGCAAACAGTATGTCCCATGCAATTCCTATGTATCTATCAGATGGATATAATATTAAAAAGGACACATCACAAGTTTTTAAAGCCGGTTTTGAGTAGTTCACTCCAGTCACTTAAAGAAGAGCAACATATTTAGTACAAGTGAAACATGCCAAACCTGTTGATATGAATGCTACTAAATTACACAGTACAACCCAGTAGCGTTTTAAAGCTCACCCACATTTGAGGAGAAACTAACTTGTAGAACAGAAAGAGTAGTTTAATGACCACACTCATTCCCTATCTAAGCTTGTGTCTTATATTGTCAAAAGTATGATGACTTCACATGAAGTCATTGCTGATTGTAAACCAATTGAAAGTCACCAGTTCATTTTGTCTAGGTGGCTACATTAATTGCCAAATGCTATCTTCTGGACGCTACCACAGTGGATGTCCTAAAAAGAAAATGGAAAATTAAGGCCATTTTTTTCCAGTTCTAAACCAGAATGGGATATGATTCAATCTCTAAGTCATGCAATTTTGTTAGTACCTTTTGGTATACTTTTGTAAGGATGGGCATATCTACAGAATTGGCCAAAGGTTTACAAGATACAACTGGAACTAAGAGAGTCACAAAGTTACAGCTTTAGTGTGAGGTCTCTGCCAACATTGCAGAATGCAAATGAAATGGTTTTACGATGTTGAAATACAGTCTATGATTCTTCACGCATGAATATTTATAAACTAGTCTTAATAATATTACTGGACTGGGTAACTGATTTATTTGAAGGAGGAAACAATTGTTTAATTAAAATGAATGTTAAAATGGAAAAAGCTCATTATTTAATTCATAGCTGGTATAGCACAACTTTGTTGACTACAGGTTTTTAACTTAATATTGTCAGTTTCTCCTGGAGAATGTTACAGAATTTATTTTATCAAACTCCATTTAACTGATCAATATGTAAATCAAGAAAACTTTTTACTCTCTGAAGTCTGAAAAGAAAGGTGCTGCCCCATATTGTACAGTGCTGTAAATCTGAAATAGAAATTGTTTGCTGTCTGGCTTCAATTCTTTTGCAGACAAAAACTGGTCTATTAAATAATGAAAGGTATTGGTACAAACAAAGTAGAAATTAATGTTTTAAAATGCTATATATTTACTGAGATGAAACAGATTGTATTTAATGTATATTAAAAATTTATTCCATAAACAAAACATGATAAGTTTGCATGTTTAATTGTTGGGAAGAGCATGAGTATAATCCTAAATCTGAGTGCTAGAATTTGTTTTGAATTATTTACACTGTCCTTGAAACACCAGTATTATGGGTTTCAAAGAGGAACACAAAAAATGACTGTCCTTTCAAGGTAATTTTACAGTTTTGGAAAAATACTACTGAAATAAAATTAGCTATTCCCCAGTCATCTGTCATAAAAATATGCATTGATGTAAATTCTCTACATACATTCCTAAAAAAACACAACCATGAAGGCTGTTATAACATAAAAGGACTGCCCTGCTCAGCTGTACTGTGAAACAATACGTTAATTAGGACAGGAATGAAGCAGCTGAGAAAGAAAAGATGTCAGCTACCTATCTCTGAATGACTTCTTCTCTAAAAAGTGTTTGTAAAATCAGAAACAACTATAATCTCTTACTAAAACCTGTATGTTTTAGGAGACAGCCTGTCCATATGCTCACACTGCTGGAGCACATGTGCTGTAAAACAAGGAGATTATTATTATTATTGTTTTCTTTTTGACACTTGTTCTAAGCTTTGCCACATGTACAGGCACAGTAGATTTCTCAGTATTTTACCAAGTGTGCCTTATTGTTATTAAGGCGGTAACTCCAAGAGAAAGGACAATACTGAAGGTGCATAGGACTGCATATGGGTTACGTATCTCTAAGCATCAAGTTTAAAAGGCTTTGGCCTGTGTAAACAAAAGAACAGCTTTTTCCTGACATATGGTGTGCCCAGTAACATCTTACCAGTATCATCCTATGTATAAACAGTTATACAGATCAGGGTCAACTTGCCACATTAGCATAGCTCCTTCAAAAGCAGCAGAAGACACAAGACATGGAGGAAGCACTTGGGCAAGCCAACAACCTCAGCAAGCCCACCCTGATGAACGCACCGACTCAACAGGCATTGTGCAGAAAATCCTCTGAATCCCACCGGCACAGTTGGTGAGGCTGTATTAATACTGTGCCCACTGAGGGCAGATTCCCCATTTAACATGCCTGTGTGTCCTGTGTGCCCACTCCTGTCTGGAATGTTAAATTTTGAGAAAGCCATGAATTGTTATGAGTTTGTTTGTTGTGTAGTCACAGGGCCAGTCTATGTATGGGCAGTCACTTAAGCCTGATCCATTATGTGACTTGCCACCAAAACTACTGGTGAACTGGCAGTTACACTGTCCTTTGCAGCCTACTTTTGTTCATTGCAACTCCCTTACTGTTACAGAAACTAGGACTGCTTCCCAGTTTCCAGGTCGATGCATACAGCTCTGCAGAAGCGTCTGCTGAACTTAACCTGGGGAAACGACCTGAGCACACACTGCTCTGGTCCCCACAGGGCAGGCATCGCAGGCACACAGCCCTGTCACGGGCTGACCAGGGGCTCATCTGTGTGACAGGTCACCACGCTCTTTTATTTCTTGATATCTAAGCGCAGATACAGACTGCAAACCCCTGATTTCCACCAACAAAATCCCAGTCTTGCAAGCTTTTCCTGATTGATTTCCTAATCACTAGGAGGTTGCAGGGGTCATAAATCAAAGTGCTTTACACTTTGATACATTTGCCACAAAAGGCCATACTTTCCACGGAGATAATATAAGTACAAAATATCTATGATGCCTGGCATCATAACATGATTGCAAACAGTAACGTCAGTAACTTTGTAAAATCCTCAACACTTTAACATCTTAGAAAATCCTTGTTAAGGATACAAAATGAGTCAGTAAAAGTTAGGAAACTGAATTCTGCCTTCCTGTACAGACACAACATGAAATATTCTTGGATTTCATGATCACCTCCTGTCTTTTTTTGCACTCCTTAAGTCAATTCACAGGATAGACTCAGTATTCAACAGACAGTGTCAACATTAATTTCTTTTCCTCCCCCTCTCATCCTCACTATTTAATTGTTTGATATTTAATTTATAAGAGAAATCCACTATAGGTCATCTTCTGATTTTCCTGCATCAACTTTTAGTATTGTAAAATCTAGTGAATGACATAATAAAACATATACCTATATAACTGTAAGCATCAAAGCATGATATTACATGCATTTTAAGTAGAATGTAGCTCTTTGACAAGCAAATAAAGATTGCACTCGCTTTTCACTATCCACTAAAGCATTGTTTAAGTGTTTTCCATTAAAAACAAAATAGTTTTAATGAAGCGATATTTTAAATTATTGAGATGGTCTATGGAAGAGCTCCTTGGACAGTGTAAATGTGACAGTTGGCACAGTTTAGAGGATTTTATTAGTGGCTCTTTGGAGTGAAATATTCTGAGTCTACACTGCTTCCTAAAGAATAGACTGTTTCCTATTTGACACTGACATAGCTGGAGGTGGATGGAACAGCAAGCATTCTAAAACTTGTTGAACAACAGAGTTGGCTTTGCAATCACAAAATTTACAAAAAGGATAAAAAAGACTGACTTCAGGAACACAGTTCACTTTCAGGAAGCAAAAACTACTCATCTTTAATAATGCTTGCCCCATCTCACTTTTTCTTCCTTTCTTGCTTTCTTTTTTTTTCACCTTTGAGAAGAAATCCTGAGAGGGTTTCTTCTCTGTAGTAATTTCTTCAGAGAAGTGAGGAAGGCACTGAACATTGCCAAGCCATACCTTGGAAATGCCTAGGTTTTCTCTTCTATATAGCCCCCCACAGGCATACTAACTCCCCCAAAAGAGATACACTTCCTTCTTAATGTGAATAGTCTTAATCTACAAATAAGAATGAAAGTGTGAGCAGGTTCTGTCAGGAAGTCACTTATTTATGTCTGCAGATTATGTCTCCTGCCCATTTCTTACAATGGGGGAGGAGGGAACAGTCAAAGGACAGGCATCCCCCCTACCCCCACCCCCCACCCAAAAAAGGTGTAGCTTTCCATAAATAGTTACTTGATTTTTTCCAGTCTTACTTTTCATTTACTGTTTTACCATTTACTACTGTCTCTACCTTGTGGAGACGTTCCTGGCCTACACAAATATTAAAATACCAAAATGTCATTAGTTGTAACTGAGAAGTTGTAAACCCATATTGTACAACATTAAGTGAATTAGAGAAACTAATTTTGAAGACTAACTACTGGCAAGACTAACAGGAGTAAACTGCAAGCACATTCACAATACTTAACAAGATTACATTGATTTTACTTGTAAACATTTTCTGCTGTACAGTCTTTAACACACTCTAAGTCTGATCCAAATCCTAGTTTAGACCAGCTAAGGTGTCTCTCGCCAGTCTGGTCATTGACTTCCATGTATCTGTCAATAAAAACAAATAGAAGAATTCTGTTCCAAAATGTGTGCATATTTCAGATTTTTTTAACTTCTCAGATGATGCTTTTTCTGATAACTGATCTGTAATGTCTTTTAGTCTTTATCACGTGGAAGGATGAAGATAGAACAATGCCAATACTCTTTGGCATTCACCTGACATAGACAAAATACCTCTAAAAATGTAAATTTACATGTAGTTAACAGTTACAGACTTCTGACCTGTGTTTTGAACTGGAAGTGGCAGAATCCTTGTGCCTTCTTCAAGCATCCTGCTCACTGATACACAGCTAGTAAGAATCTCACTCTCAGCAGATCACCCATCTATCATTCATATTCTTTCATTAAGTTACAAAAAGTCTAAATTTTTAATTTTCATACATATATTCTAAATTTAGGAATCAGGAAGCTTAATAAACAGGAATAGAACTAAATTTTAATTCTATGAGCCATTAAAATTTTTGGAAACACTGTTCTTATACTGAAAACGAAAATGGGTAAAATCAACCAAATTCCTGCTTAGGGAATGATTTAGTGTTAATGATCGCGCCTTTTGAACAAATGTAAAGGAAGTGAACTTATTTATCACTTGATGAGAAAAATCAGATTGTGGCTCACTTAATTCATTTCAATCAGGAGTGTGAGGATGGAACCTAGGCTTGTGTTGGCACCAAGATGACTGAGGCTAAGAGCAACTGAAAAAGTGAAAACAGAAGAGCTAGATATCAGGGAAGAATAGAATTAAGTTGCATGGAAAACTAAGACATCTCTGAGAAAAGAAGAATGAACTATGAAATAAAACTAAACAGCCTATAGACTGGGATCAAAAGACCCACCAGATAAGTACTGTCCTGAAAGGTCAAAAAAAAGGTAGATGATGCATACAGTTGATGGATGAAGCCTTGCAATAGAGTGGCAAGTGCAAGATGAAGGAAAGCAAAAAGGAGATGTAACTCAGATGTAACTCAGAAAGCTGAGTACAATAAAAGAGATAAAGAGATAAAGATCAAAGAAAGGGACAAGGAGAAAGCATATCTTGAGGGACTAGGATCAAAGAATGAGGCATTAAAAGGATGACATTAAAAGGAAGTGGATTAGTAGCAGCTCAATTGGAAAATTTAGCGACATCTAGAGGTGAAGACATTTCAACAGGAAACGACAATACATTTATCTGAGTAACTTTCACGCTAATACTAAAATATGGAATGGAACTGTAGACTGAGGAAAGTCAGTGCATTAAAGACACTTCAGCTGGGTTGTCTGAGTGGGAAACAATTTCAAAACTGAAAGATTAAACTTTAAAATTGATAGGGAAACTTGTGATAAAACATGTACTGTGGAAAAATACTCAAGAAGATGGTTTTAGTGCATAAAGAATGGGTCTGTAAAGCATGTCATACTAAAGGAAAGAAAGGAAAAGTTTCAAAAACCAGGAAGGACTGAATATGGTTGAGCAGATGCAGAAAAAATGATATGGTATAAAAATATGTACAGACTAAAACATCTATGAAACTTGTGCAAAATTGAAAGCAGCAAAAAGCATACAATTTGGGTCTATAACCACCTTTGGACTGACAGATTAAGATAAGAAAATAATCCTGCCCAGGAATGGGTTACACAGGAAGCAAGAAAAGTTCCTAAGCATCTTCATCAAGATCCCTGACTAATGTCACTCATTCATTACATTGTTATGGTTTCAGGAACACATTAAAAGCAAAGAAAAAAGGAAAAGGATTAAAAAACTCTGAAAAGTTCACATCGAACATGTCTGTATCATTCAGTGATTTCCCTAGTGGTCTTTAAGTTCAATCTGGGTGGCATATTTTAAGGTTAGGGCAAGTCTCTGGTGGAGTTCAGGTTTTTAATTTCATATTGTGGCTCAACTCAATGTTCAGTTTGGCTGCTTTGCTGAGTAAACTTCTGCTAAGAGCACTATATGTTGTTACTGTTAAAAAAATAAGTTGCTCATGGATATATAAGGCTTAGAATTCCTCTATAAATGTCTCTTTTGCTAGAGGTGTTGAAAATGTGGCCCAGTTTGTCAAAAACACAGCTGCTTTCCTTGGGGTTTCAGAATGCTCGTAACAAATAGATTTTTTTATGAATTTGTGAGAACACCCTGAGGAAAACAGCTGCATTATTACAGAACCCATGAAATCTCAGACAAGTCTGAACTATTGTATTTTAGAAGACTGCTACTTTAAAGCTTTTTTGGTTTCCAGTAATATCATGATTTTATTTGTTTTCTAAAAAGGTATTTTAGAGGAATGTATGACGGTGATTATTTCTAGTTGACTGGGACAAAACTGCTAACACTGAAAGACCTTGACTGTTGATCTTACCTGTTCAAATGGAGACAAATCAATATGCTACACATGAAAAATAGTGGTGGTTTGTGCTGTTAGGTAATATTTTCTGCCAAACACTCAGCAATTGGACTGGGAAAGAACCGATCCAAGAGACTGCACAGATAGGTAGAATCACCTCCTAACTGTTTCACTAACCTCTATGTACCCCACTAAGTCAACAGATTCAAGGCTCACTTCATGGCTGAAGTCCCTTATAGCAAACTCCTTACTGAGAGTTCTCTGTGAGAAACACTTATTACCTTCTTCTGTAGGCCCTACATAAAGTTTTACTGAAATAATTGGGGAAATCAGCTTTCTGTCTTTCTAAAAGTCTTCACAGAGCAATGAAACTAAGATCTAGGACATTTTTACCTCATTTGTGCACAGCTTTTTATGTGACCTTTTCAGATTCACTAGCACTTCCTTAATGCCTAGGTATTTGTGCCTGCAGGCACAAGAGAATGTTTCTATTCCTCTTCACAAGAGATACGACACTGAGCATACTCAGTCCTTGGAGGTGCTGCATCTCTGCTTCAAGAGCCTTGATAGGAACTGGCATTGGATCCTACATGAGCGCATTCATGTGCATGGTTGCTTGTGTTTACAGAGCTACATAAAAAACTCATTGAAGGAGGAAGTGTGCAGAGATGTTCAATACTTTGGATTCTCAAAGCCATCATTTATAAAGAACTTGCAGATTCTGCAGGTAAAGAATGCTCTGAAAATGCAAAGCAGTCTTTGAAGCAAGGAATTATTTCTGCTAAGTTTTGAAAGGAATGGTATTTGGCTTAAGCAGGTAGACTATTACTTGATGAAGTTTATGCCTCTGTCTATAAATCCAGAAACTCTCCATGGGCACAAGGCAAAGGATGATGAAAGATGGTTAAATCACTTCTTCTTAAATATGTCCTAAAATATATCTGACAGGACCATGATATGGTAATTATAGGCTATGAACAAGATAAAAAATAGCCAGGAAATAAATTAATGTTATTTTGTTTATATACAGCCTATTTAATTAATTTACAGCCAGCAAGATAATTAAATGGCTGTAGGTCTTCTGCCATGGCAGACATGAAACGTATTCAAGAACAGTGATCCTGAGTCTGAACATTAAAATGGAGTCAACTATAAATCATGTTGCACTGTTACAAAGTCTGGCATCATACGGCCCTGTTGTGCTGATCTGTTAATTTAATCAGTCTTATACTGAAACTTGGCTCCAATCAGTACGTATCTGGCAGGTATGTTTTATAATTAGCATAGGTGAAAGTTCCATGACCTAAATTGCTACTGTAAACTACTGTAATTCACAGCCTTTTTTAAATTTAAACATGGTTCTTTCTACCCAGCCACACATTATTTTGTAAATATAACAGTGCAGAACATTTTTCAGTTCCTTATGCCTTTAGACTGAGAAATCTTAGAATGGTTCTACATTGCAAAATTCCTAGAAAGATTCTAAACAGAAGAATTACTGGAAGGGAATATGATGGGTAAATACCTAGAAAACATTGGAATTTTCCTAGAAAGGCCCTAGATCAAGGAATTCTTAGAGAACATGAAAAAAAATATCTTAGAAAGCACTAGGAAATTCCTAGAATGGTTCTGAACAGAAAAAGTCCTAGAAAGTATTTTTAAAATCCTCAAATTCAATGGGAAATTCCTCAAAAATGCACTGAAGTTCCTAGAATGGTCACTGAATGTCAGGTAAAATTTCTAGATCAGTGACATTTCAGAAAGCACAGTGAACTTCCTCAAAATCATTCCAAGATTTTTAGAAATGTTCTAGAATTTGGAAATTCTAGAAAGCAGTGGAAAATTTCTAGAAAGGTTGTGCACAGAAAAATTACTCAAAAGTACCCGGAAATTTAAAGAAAGCAGGATGCATTTCCTGTAATTGTGCTGGAATGAGAAATTGCTGAAAAAGACTAGGAAATACCTAGAAAAACACTAGATAGAATTCCTAGAAAACAGAGAGAAATTCTTGGATATCACAAATACCTAGAAAAATTCTAGATTGAGACACTCCTAGAAAATGCTCAGAAATTCCTAGAGAGGTTCTGGATAGCAAAAATGTATCTTAAGCCTCGTGAGTCCTAGCCCAGTGCAGTGTTTTAAGGTTCACTGCTTCTTGTTCGGTCAGTAAATATAGATTAGAAAAAGTTTAAGACTCAATTAAAAGGAATTACCCTCAGAGATTTTATCATGTCAAAGATTTTTAAAATTGTTTCTTTTTGGACAGGGTCTTTCTATAGACAGATTCTCTGAGGTAGCTGCATTTAACCATAATTCCAATCAAGTAAACAATATTTATTTTCCTTTAAATATTTATTTTCATGCCTCATTTAGTTAAAGATTTATTTCCGTAAAAGCGGAATACTGTCAAGTTGTAAAAACACAAGCTAAACAGCACTACATAAGAAGGTAAAACTACCTAGGAGAGGAGTGAAAGAAGACTCTCCCAACTCCCAACTCCCAACTGTGCCATGGCAGTGAACTGATAATCCGGTGGCTTCATGTCAGAATGAGGAGGAAACAGTGAGCTGAGAGACAGATAACTTACTTTAGTATACTATGGAAACTTCTGGAATATTCAGTAAAGAAAACAGTGGCATTTCCTGGTTCTCTTGAGCACGCTGATAAAGTACTTAGAAATATACTTTGAGCAGTTTATGAGTTTAAGAACAGATTTCTTTCACTTAATTCGAAACACAGTCTTTTCCTGTCCTTTTGAAGTAAGATTGTTCAGCAAATTTAATTTCTAACAATAACCAAATACACCATTATTGCTATCTATATCATACTTCTTTTGCAGCAGCCTACAAACCTGAATCAAGACCCCTGATCTTTGGTGCAAAGATGCACTGAGAAATAAAGTATTTTATTAGTTTTAATGAATTGAGGTGCAGAGAGGTCAAATGATTTATTTAAAGAGGCATAGTGCCTTGCCTGGATGGTGAACCGCAGCTAGTAACCTGGAACAAAGTTGCTTTGAGCGAGCTAAAATCAAAACCCAATGAAATTTCACCATTACCAATCTTCAGGAAAAAAAAAAAAAAGTAATTTGGGGTGGAGGTGGGGATGGATTCACGGTTCTGCTCAGAGTTTTTGTTTTTCCCACACACATCTGCAAGCATTAGGAGTCTCCCCCTCCTTAGAATGTTAAGTATAAACAATGTCAGGTAGGCAATATAGATTAGCCCTTGCTCACCCAGAGATAGTAATTCTGTTGCTGCAATTAGCATGAACAATATAATATATTCATTTTAAAGCTTGCTGTATTTTCTCACATTTCAAACGGAAAGAATAAAAAAAGCCTAAAAGACTATGTGCTGAAGAAGTCAGCGCATAAGCAAACTTGCTAGACTATGAATTTAAGACAAGAATGCACTTTCACTGTTGCAATAGATGCTGCTAAATTTCGAATTTGTGTATCTTCTCAGGTTTTAGCATAGCCCATGGAATTAGACAGGTCTGACATTCCAAGATTCCCTAGACATTGTTTAAGGCTCTGGCTCTATCTTTTTCTGCTTTTCTTACAGACCCTCAATTTTTAAAACACTCTGTTTATGACCAAAATCCAAATGGAAGATACTTGTGGATCAGCAAGCATTCAAACACGTAAGTCTACAATAAATTTACAAATGCATAGCATTGAGAGCCATGTCATAAATCTTCAGTGCTTTCATATCTTCCCACTCTGGTACGGATGTGGAATTCAGCTTTAAGTTCGTGCAACAAGTTATACTTTATTTCATTTAAAATAATACGTTTTCATGCCTGAGTAATTTGTGTGGAACTGCATATTAAACCTGATCAATTGTATGCATAACAACACTGAAAATTCTCACTATGTTGAAAAACCCTGTATGTTTTGTAAAGATATAATTAGATTTCATTTCTTGATAGGGTGTGTACAGAAGGAAGAACAGATACTAAAACACATGCAAATAAATTTAAATGTAGCCATTTTGCAAAGCATTTTTGTAGAGAAGCTGTGCACTGATCAGCCTGTATGCCACATGTGCTTGGACTTTTCAGAACCTGGAAATATCATTTTTCAGGCACAATCAGTTTAACTGTGTCATTCTAGCATGGTTAAATTGTTTCCTTTTACCTTTATCAAGTTGGACTTTACTGTTTTAATTACACAATATGATTTGGTTTTCAATTTTATAATTATAATACACTTATATTTTCAGTCTTTTCATATTTCTATTTTGTTTTATTCATTATTTGTTGAATGTTTCTGAAATTCATATTCTAATCAGTAAACTGTATTCTTACTGCTCACTGTTACGGTTACAACTGCATTCACTTTGGTTTTGTATGTATGATGAAACAGTCAATTAGGTGACCTACCTGGTAACTGGAATTTCTAGTTTTGGCAACTTATCTATTAAATAGAGATGTTTTATGTATATAAACATAAACATAACATTTATATACATAAAATTATATATTTCTCATAATGTACATATATACTCACCACACATAACAAAAAGCTTCCTGTTTCCATTACATATACTTCTATAGGGATTTCATAGTATAAAACTTTATATACTCATGTAGAGTTTTACAATAATAGACTTTAGCCATTATTCAGTGCATTCCAAGTGACCAGTAAGAATATCAGTTATCAGACTGGAATAAAACACAGGCATAAGACTGAAGTTGAGGCAATCAGGATGGGAAACGTGTAGAGTCTTCCAATCCAGGATCAAAGCATTCAGTGCATGGCTAGTTGGCCTGGGCAGTTTGCCCACTGTAAATACCTGGAAGGTAACCAAATGGCCTGCCTGCCTGGTTTCCATCATAAATGTTAATTAATTCAACACATTCCAGTAGAAAATTTGCCTTTTGACTTTTCTATATGTAGGAATCAAATGGAAGGATTTGGTAGATGCTCTGTTACTCATTGTCTGCACAGTTTCACCACAGCATTAAATATCCTCAGCCTTGTTTCTTTGTGTGTGTGTTCTTAGATTCTGTCTCTATTTTTAGTTGAGACAATTACTGAGTCTGGTAAAACTGGTGAAATTGAAATTTCAATTAAAAATGGGTTATTAGAAAAAATGAATATGAAGGTAAGAGAAACTCTTTTTTTTTTTTTTCTGCTTTCATACCAGTTTTCCCTCTGACAATTTACCCCAAAAGTACTCCTGAGGCAAAAAAACTCCTAAATAACCATGTTGTAAATTTACATTCATATAAAGCTTCTTTACTTCCATAACCGATCAAATCAAAACTTAAATATCTCTTTAGAGAAATTCACAAATAATGGATAAAGGCAATAACAAATTAATTGTGTTTTATGTGTTATCATTCAAATTGCCATAAAGCTTCTAAATTAAGAGCTGATTAATATGAATGAGGGCTACACTGTTGCTATGGGAATAGAAATGGCATAAATCTATACAAAAAAGTACACTCACACCTCCCAGTGCCATTTTACCAGTCTGTCTAGCCCAGCTAGCAACAAAACAAGACTGTAGAATTAATTCACACCATGAAATTTATCTTTGGAACTAAGGTCACATTTAATTTGTAGTGAAGTTAGAGGACTGTTTATAGACTTCAGTGGAATTCCCAGACACATGTAACTGATTTAGGAGCACAGGTCCCTTTGGCTTTCAAATGCAAGTCATGCTCTAAGTCACCCAGACATTTTTTTGTAGTGACCTTCAATCACACTTAGATCAGGCCCAAGAAAAGGTGAAAAGCAAAAAAACCTCCACCTCAAAAAAATTGCACAAGTAACCAAAATCAGTTGGAACCTACTACCTGTTTTTCTGTTTAGTTAGAGATTATCATTTATGTTTCAAACATGAAAAGTGAATTGACAGGCCTGCAAGCTGAAAATTGCTGACACACATATGAGCCAATCACCTGTTTCAAGCAGATCTCATACTCTCTAAAGGCTCTTATTCGTATGCCTTAGATGGGATGAGAAAAAGAACCTTGTCATTTTTGAGGTATGTCTTATGTTTAGGTTACACAAATTCTGGTTTTTAACTTTATTTATTCATTACAAATATAATGTCATATTCTGTTAAGGCTACTGTTTATTTTCAAATATAGCAGCAATTCAACAGTGAACCAAAAGCACACAAAATTGATAAAAACTTTGCTTGCAGGGTGGAAAATAAATTTTTTCAAAAAATAATTATTTCTTAAACAGAACCTATTAGCTGGGGAAGGAAGGAAGGAAGGAAGGAAGGAAGGAAGGAAGGAAGGAAGGAGAGGCACCTTGAATAAAGCAAAGTTGCCGGCCGTGTACCAGCTGCTGAAGAGAAATGCTGGCTGCCGCAGCCGTCAGGACCAGCTGCGGGTCTCCTGTGTGTCCCCATGGAGCAGCCCCTGGAGAGCCGAGGGGTCCGGTGGGGTCCGGTGGGGGGGCTCCATGTGCATGAAGGACACTGGGTGTTTTGCTCCCCTAAGTCTGTGCGGTAGAAAGGAGAGGGAGGGAGGCATCTTGGAGTGCTCTTTAAATAGAGAAGGGCTGCAAATTTGGGAAAGTTTGGGACCTCCAGCCTGAATCCAGACCCTGGATGGGAAAATCACTGGGTTTTGAGAACATGCCAGTTGGATCAAAGACATATATACCACGCCAACTTCAGTCAAAGGGGGGTGTGAGCCCTTCTAAATCCTGTGTAGCAGCTTCAGTTTTAGATAGCTAAACATCCGAGCCAGTGGTGATGGGTCTGAATACCGCATGGAGACATGGCCCTCCAGCTCCCAGAGAGCTGGACCACAACCCAAAACAGCTCTGACTTCTGTCAGGCAGCGGGCTCCTTCCTCTGATCCACAGTCTCAATTAAAAATCGCTAGCCTGATGCCAATGCTGGGCCTCCCGTGTGTGTCTCACCCTATCGTATGCAACTGCATGGCTACGAAGTCATAACCCACGGGTGCTGACCGTGTGGCAAGCTGTGGCTATACAACACGTTGTGCACCATAAGACTAACTTTACACCACAGTGATGGTTAAATCAGGGCTCCTGAGGCTGCCTGGAGAGACGTGTGCTGGTGCAGGTAAGATCTGGACTTCACTCAGCTGCTTGCATTAGGAGAAGCTGGGTCACGCTGGACTTGAAACCTATGCGGTAACGTGTCAGTGGATATTTCAGAATGTGCTGAGCTTTGAGGATGAAAGTCCTGCCTTCCAACTGCCAAAATATGAGAAACACCCCTCAAGCCTGTGATACCAACGGCCTTGGAAATGCAGGCAGGCTTCTGCTGAAAGCCAGGTGGACTTAAAGCGGTTGGTAGTTGTTCCTAGGGCTTTTTCTTTGGCTGGGGATGAATAAGAAATGGGCTGTTGTGCAGGGACGGGGACGGACTGAGTGTCTACCAGCGCTCCCCTGGCACCAGCTTTGTCATCTGCCCCCCTGGAATAGGACGCTCAGAGGGACCTGCTGTAATTCTCACTGCACCATATGGAAATCAGTTCACGCTTTCTCCGGAGAGAAAAAATAAGTGTTCCTACTTTCTGGCTTTTTTTTTTTTGCCTTTTTTTCTTTCTTTCTTACACTTTGGAGCCCAAGGTAGCTGCATTTAGCAGCTTTAGTGTCCTTTCATTGCTGCTGCTTGCAGGGTTGTGGTCACTCAGGCAGCAGTAACTTTGAAAAAATGACCCGTCTACACCCAAACAATAACAGAATCCCCCTTTTTATGTTGGCAACGCCCACCGCTTTCTCTTCGCTTCAAGACTCCCCACGTAGACGCAACTGTTTGACCAGCCTTCTTCTGAACAACTTAATTAAGCAAAAGAAAAAGTGTCAGTTTCTGCCAACCTCACAAAAACAGAGCTGTGGGGGTAAAAAGGGGACGCAGCATCAGCCCGCATTCCTCAATGGGCTAACGAAGGGAGACCCTTGCTTTGCAGCGCTGCCAGGCATAGCCAGAGTTATCGCGACATACTGCTTCACGTGCCGCTCTGGCCGCGATGGGAGACGGGGCGACCTGTGCCCCACGGGCACCGAGGTGCCCCGGGAAGCACCAGGCGCTTGGCATGGCCGGAGGCACACGTGTGTGCCCCTTCCCATCGGAGTCAGCCCGGGGGATCAAGGAGTTTTCTAAACTGCATGAAGAGGGGAGCCCCTTTTTTCCTGTTGGGGCCGGGTGTGGGCTTAGCAGACCAGACCACTCATGCTCCCGGCGTAGCTCTGGAGGCTCCCAAATTTCCCTGCACCTGCGCTGACAGCCTGGCGGGTGCGCGTTGCACGTGTGGCTCTGCGGCTATTGCAAAACCTCCCTTCCCCAAGCGAAAATGCCGGAAGAGGACACCGCTTATTTCTTTTCCTTCAGAGACCGGATCTGCTCCGTGAGCATTGCAGCATCTTCTTTAGGCTGGCGAGACTGCTCCTTACCCAGCCAGCTGCTGTCTGTCTAAGGAAAGGGATGAGGCTCTTACCTCGAGTGCTTCAAGGGCCTGAGCTTTCATTGCTTTTTTCCGAGGGCAAAAAGTTGCTCTTAACTGAGGCGGGAACGACGGAGCAGAACTGTCTCCCTGAGTTATGTTCTCCCCTTCTGTCTTTATCTCCATTAAAAGAGCATAAATTCATTTTAGGCTACAGTTCTGCAAAGGTCGGGGGCTGCTCTGACTTTGCGCAGCGTGCCTACCGCCTCTGAAATCAATGGGCCGGCTGTTCGCCCCGCACAAGCAGAGCGCGCATGTGGGTCTTTGAAGGACCACGGCTTTATCTGGAAGAGAGCTGGGCTTGGGTTGTTTCTTTTCAGCTAAACACCCTGTTTTGCTCGCGCATTGCCCTATTCTCTCCCACCCCAGCCACCTCTTTTCTTTAGTGGTAGCTGTCAGGCAGGAGCCTGCGTACTTCTGAGTAGTCCTCTAGTCGTCAAACCAGACTGATAATTTTTTTAAATAATAAAATGTCACAAAGCAAAATGGGTCTCCAAGCCCTGAAATGCTTTGCTATATTTTCTTGTGCTCTTCCAGTCCCGACATACCCTCTCATTTAAGGATAAAGGAAGCCAGCCATCAGAAGTTACATTCCCAAAGCAGCGTGATCTCTTGTAAAGGAAGGTGTTTTATCCCCTTTTGAATTCTGAGGTGGGAACAAATACGGCAAATGCTGGGGCGTACTTTGCTGGGTGGGACTGCAAACGCGAGGGCAAAGCCCGGCTCCAGATGTGAGCCAGCACCAGCACAAACCCCAAATGCCGTCCTCACCTGCGGCATCTTGAGACCTGCGAAACTCCCTCACGCTGGCGGATGCACACGTGGACACAAACACAAACACGCACATAAATACACACACAAACACGCACATAAATACAGGCACAAACACGCACACAGAGTGACTGATGGCATTGTAACTGCAGTGCTGGGGACGCAGCGGCAGGCGGTGGCAGCCTGCAACCCCTGGCGAATAAAACTGACCTTGGGGTGCGAGCGCACGCTGTTTTTCACCTGGTTCCATGGCCACGAGGTGCAGAGGGAACTTTTTACAGTGTGCGCTGGGGCAGACGAGGCCGCTGTCCTGTGGAAAGCAGCAGAGTCCGCCGGCGCGAGTTGTGCCGGCTTTTCATGGCGTTACGAGCTTAAAGCAAAGGGGCGTTTGCTCGCCCGCACGCCGGCGTTGCCTGTGAAATGACAACTGCTCCAGTATTAAAGGGTAAAGAAGTGAGAAACCTTTTTTTGCAGCCTCCGACTGTTTCATTCTCTCGACACAACGGTACAGGAGCGGCGGCCTTTATTGTGATTAATATCTGGGAAGCTTCTTAACAAGGCTTAGCTTGATAGGTGGCTCTTGTTGGAGGAAATTTATGGCCTGGTACTTCCTCAGTGAGACTTCCCACGTTGAATTGTTGAACATTACTGACCCTGATGCCCAACACGAGGGGGTGGGGATTTACACAGATGTCTGGTAACTGTGGAAGGTGCAAAAATCCAGAAGAACAACCTGCATTACATCCATTGGAAGCGGCTGGTTAACAGAGGTCAGGGGGAGGCCCGAGCCAGTGTGTGAGCTTCAGTGTTTTGGTGCAGTTTGTTTTTTGATTAGTGCAGTTCATGACCGGGCCATCCCACCTGAATAACAATCAGTGTGATTCACAGCGGGCCAGGAGAGGGCAGGGACGCCCGCCGCGCCGCCCATATGGAGCCCAGCCCTGGGAAGTGCAGAACCTTCCCAAACCCAGATGGTTCGGCTTGACGGCTTTGGCAAGGCACCAGCAATAACCTATGACGATATGAAATCATCAAGATCTCGACCCCCACCCCCACGCACCCCCTTTTTTCCCCTGCTCACCCCCCCTCCCGCCTCCCTCCGACTGTACGTACAGAAACAAAGACATATGGGAGAGGGAGCGCGGCTGCGGATTAATGAACATGCATGAAATGGAGATCGGCTGCCACTTAACGATGCAGTCATTAAAAACTAGTGTCTGCGCGCGCTTTTCTTTTTTTAATTTTTTTTTTTTTTATTGTGGTGGGTTTTTTGTGTTTGTTTTTATCTGACACTGCATTTGCCTTCATAGAGAAAAAGGCGAGCAGATGGGAGGGCAAGGCTGGGCCGCTGGTGGCAGGAGGTTGTGAGCATCAGTCCTCCGTGCAGGCGGAGGTAACGCGTTTGGGAGTGGCACGGGGA
This sequence comes from Burhinus oedicnemus, assembly GCA_008921705.1. Lineage (NCBI taxonomy): Eukaryota > Metazoa > Chordata > Aves > Charadriiformes > Burhinidae > Burhinus > Burhinus oedicnemus. The sequence goes on along the minus strand of VFFE01008255.1, from coordinate 1,083,117 downwards.
GCCGGTGCCTGAACCCTCACTGCTGCCGTTCCCACTGCTTGCGGGGGAAAATCTCCACCTGCGATGACTAGTTCCCATTAATGCGGGTAGGCTGGATTTCTCAGGGTAAATGAGATAATTACAATCAGCAACTGCTGGAAGAGCCCGAGGAACGCCTTGGAAATAAGTAAAATTAAGTCCTGGGCGCTGGTGGTCACTGAGCATCTCGCTGTTTTTGGGCAGGGCATAGGGGGGATGCACCTGGGAGGTGCTGGGTGCTCAGGGTGGGAAGGGTGGGTGCTGTGCTGGGTTGGCCAAGGTTTATGAGTGCCTCCAGAGGAGCCTGTGGACAGGATCTGGTTTGCTGCCAGCAGCCAGGAGACCCTGCAGTGGGGGGAAAGAGAGGAGCCTTTTGACCAGCTGGTTTCAGAAAGGCGTGTAGACCTTGGAGTAGCAGGGCTGGGATTTACTAAAACAAGTGGCTCCAGGAAAGGGGTAAGTTTTAGCTCAAAGGGTGCTTGTTCAGGAGGGAGTATGAAACGGGAGGAGAGGAAGCACTGCTGAGGAGCCACCAGCCTGAAGACCTCCTGCCCTGCCTCCTTCATTCGCCTGCCCCCTCCCAAAGGGCACTGCTTTCTTCCCCCCCAGCTCCCTTGTTGCTCTGTGCTTGAAAATTCAGGCTCTGGATATTAGCAATAAAGCTGAGACCTGTGCCTAGCCTGTGTTGAGTATCATTGTCCTTCAGGGTGAAGTATAACATATAAATGGGATTTGGTGTATTATTATTTTTAAAATAATTCCTCCCCTCAAAACAATCGGATTTGTAATCCCAAGTTTCCAAACATGCAAGATGAGAGATACGCGGCCAAAGAACTAGAAGAAATCGTTTACACAAATAGCTTGTACAGTGTCCTTTGAACACTGTGCTCTAAATCTTTTTAGTCTCATGAGTATTCATAGTGTTTTTCAAATAATTTGAAAGCGATTTCTTAATGAAGGCTAGAATATCCCTTTTAAACTTCTAAGTGCTGTTGTTTTTCTTTGATCACCTCTATACATTCCATATTCCAGCGCCCTTCTCTCTGCTGCATATTCATGTCCTTGGGATAATTTAAAGGCATACTTGCATGTTTGACAGTGATAAATAAAACTCATCCATCATATAGCAGAACCTCTGGGGAAAATTAAATATCCCCAGTTTCAGCGCCGTTACTGTCTGCATGATTATGAACCTGATCCAAAGCTTGTTGAACTGGTGGCAATATTTAATGAGCCAGCAGAATATTTATTCTTGGTTGAAAAGAAAGAAAACCCATACAACTTCTTTTTGGCAGTTACAGACAGTGGGATGCTGCAAAACCTTACTGCTGACTGCCCGTCTTGCTAACCAAACACTGTGATTTCTTCCGGGGCAACCTCAGTACATCTACACAAGAGGATGGATGGAGGATCAGGTCTGTGCTCTGGCTCAGCAGACTGCTCACTTTATTCCTGTGAAAGGTGTGAGTTTTATTTGCTTGCAGGATATAAACATTATGTTTTTCCATGCCTTTTCAGCAGTGTGAAGCCATTACCACAGCTCATTTCACCTCGTGAAACTGTGGCTGGAAGGGCGTCTGCCTCGAGGAGACCTGTGTGCTTGCCCTAGGGATGCTGGTGCTCCTCAAAAATGTAAATATCAGGCTATTTACCACCTGCTCTCCGTGTCCCAGAAGCGATACTGGTACCAGCCCTCGCAGGAGCTCTCTGACGTGGCAAAGCGGCATTATATCTCTGTTACTGAGGGAGAAACAAAGGAGAAGGAAACCTGCACCAGGCCCAAATGTACATGTCAGGTTAGCTGGGGTGGGGATGTGGGCTTGCCCTGGCTTTGGTTCTCCTCTGCAACTGGTCCATCTGAAATCTGGGGGCCATAGGAAGAATTCCCATGCTAGCCTTGGCACAGGCTGGCTGTGTGGTGAAGCACTGAGCCCTGCCTGGCTGCTCGGCCCAAAACCCAGTGGGTTGTTTGTGGTCAGAGTTTATTTGGGGAGGAGGGAGGTGCCGGTTTGGGATGGGGAAGGTTTTATGGGCCTGTTCTCCCAGCCACCGAAATTACCCCAGCAACCAACTGCACCAGCAGAAGAAAGAGACCTCAAAATCAAGTCGGTGACTCAATGGTGGGATGTTGGGATGCTTTTTTCTTGGATCCTGCCCATCCTCACATTCCAGCCTGGATGGACCAAAGAAAATACAAATGTTCCTAGGGCCAGAGCTGGAGCAAAGCAACACCATGAGCCAGGGTGGCAGGGAAACACGGGTCACGATTTATCTCACCTCCTTCGGGGTGTCTGTGTCCCCTCGTCCATCCTAAGGCAGGTGTAGGGAAGGGTGGGTGCCTCTGCACCACTCTCGTAAGTGCAAAAAAGAGACAGGACAGCCAGTTTGGACCAGGCAGTTAATTTCTGGATGGTGAAAAGCAGGTGTGATGGCTACCTAACCTTCATGATCATCTGAGGGAAGATGCTGTGTGGGAAGAAGACCTCGTGGCTGCCCAGCGAAGGCCCGAGGCAACAGTGAAGGGCTGGAGGAGCTGAGGTGGGACGCAGGGGAGGGCACAGCACAACCACATCTAGCCATGCATTGCCAAGCCACCAGCCAGAGGGCAGGTAGTGGCACAATCACGTGAATCATGGCCGATGCTCCTAGGAAATTTACCGCTGACCAGTGAAAAATGAAACGGCCTGACCTTTTGCTTCAGGCTACAATGGCTGTGCCGCTGCTGGCCCCACTACCCTCTGGACCGCTGGAGAGCCAGTTGCTATAGCTGTGACATTCCCCCCGTAATTGCCTGAGAAACGTGCTGAAGCCCCTGGCCGACACCTCCCGCTCTCAGCATCCCCCTCCTCCGGCACTTGAGATGCTTTATGTGCCGATCCCAGTGTCCGAAGGCGCCGGCGGAGGTTAAGACCTTGTCCCGTATTCTGTCCCTACTTAGCAGGATCCCTCTTCAATGCTCTCACCCAGAGCAAGAGATGATCATGTTTAGTGACCTGTCACACTAGTACTTCAGGCTTTTGTTCTGGGAAATTGGCCTTCCTCTTTTTGACGATTTGAGAGGATTTGGGCTGTGTCATTAGAGCCATCAGCCTGCCAAGGTTAAGGGAGCAAGGAGAGAAAGCTGTTTCTCCATGAGCAGCGGCGGGTCTGAAATGTCTCACCTCCTTTGAAGCAGGGGTTCCCACCCCAGCAGCATTAAAGCAGCCCCAGGATGGGAGGCAGAGGGCTCTGCTGCTCATGCTGGGTGGTGGGTGCCCAGGCAGAAAACAAGCTGCTCCCTAATCTTCATGGGCATAGTGCAAAACTCCACCTTGAGAGTTACCGCCTTGGTATCTTGGTGTCTGAAAAAGAAAAGGAAAAAAAAAAAAAAATCTTCATCTGCCAGCCAGAGTTGTAAACTCTGTTCCTCCCTTTACTTAGATGGGCCCTTGGCAAATTTTATCTGGAAGGCTGATGGGAGGAGGACCATGGATTTTTGGTCTCCCCTCCTAGAGAGCTTGCACTGGGGCCTTTCCTTCTATTCCCAGGAGGAATATCAAAACAGACCCTGTAAAAACCTGCTGAGTGAAATGTGGCATCTTGAGAAACCTGGCAGTAAGTTTTGCCCCAGCCATCCTGTGCCAGGGAGGGTGCTGCAGCCACCCCCCGCAATAAACCTAATGCCCAGAGAGGGGCCACGCAGTGTGGGAGAGGGTCTCCTCTGCCTGCTTAGCGTCGAGATGGACAGCTGCCCTTTGCATGGCTTTGCCTTCTCCTGCCATGGCCTGGATCTCACCAGAGATAGGTACCTTCTTGACGTGACTGTCTCCTTGGGGTTAGAGCCAGAGTGGGTTTTAGTCAGTGGGGTGGTAAGAGGTGAGGGAAGCGGTTGTGTCTCTGCCATCTGCCTCCTAGGAGCAGTGTGCTTTTTTTAATGCCATTGTGCCAGCAGTGTACCACTGCCCACAGCTGACTGGGAAAAAAAATGGGTATTTCTGAAATACCTTCTCCATCCTGGTCTGTTTTGTCCCCTTTCCTTTTACAGCCAGCCTTTGGAGTGTCAGACTGAAGGTTTTTGCTGGCTGCATTGCCAGCTCTGTCTCAGCAGCTCCCCTGGACTTTATCTCGGGGGTCTGTGGGTGGGAGCACTGAGGAGCAAGGATCTGGGTGGCCCGAGCCTAGGGATGTGGCCAAGGATGCAGAGCAAGGCTCGGGCAGGGTCCCCAAGGGGGACCCAGTACAAAAGTACATGGGGCTTTAGAGGACAAGACTCCAGAGGAGCCACCTTGGGGGGGGGTGGGGGTGGGCCTGATCATGGCCCCATGGTTATTGGGTCCTTGGCCACAAATGTCACCAATCTGTGGAGATTTTCTCCATTACTTTCTCAATTCATGTCCCCCAGGAAAGGAGCCTGTGAGCCTGGGTAGCAAGCGAGCACAGCATGGTGGTCTCAGCATTTTTGGGATGGAGGTGGACTCCGGGCTCTGTGCTGTGACGATGGCGTTGGATGCCTTGCGCTGAGGGAGCAACCTGCCTGAGGGGACCTTTGAAGCTTCAAAGTGTTTTCCTGAAGATTCATCCCATGTGAGGTTGGTTGGAGACTGCATGAGCACTTCTGCCAAGCCACTGCTTCTCTCCTGGTGAGCTGCATTGGGCTGGCACGGAGCGCTGATGTTTTAGGTTTGGGAGTTATCTCATTGATCTCAATTTCATTGAGTGTAACTCAATGGCTCCTAATCTTTTTGCTCCAGCTTCTTCCTACTGAGGGTGCTGTTGGCGCTCTATGCCAACGCGATCCAACTCCAAAGAGCTGTTGCTATTCCAGTCACCTACTCCCCCGTTCAATACCTGTTTGTACCACATGCGATGTAGTGTTATAACTCTGCTGCTCTGCCAGCCGGTCGCAGCATGGTTTTGTATGCGTAGGAAGGCTTATACTCACATTTCGGGTTCAGACCAAAGGCTGAGCATGCTTACTACATAGCGACTGTGAAATAAGCTGGAACGGGAATTTATAGTACTTTGGCTCCACTGCAGTAACCCTCCACGGTAAATTTACTTTTCAGTGGAAGAGTGGACTTGCATCCAGGTTGACGGTGCCTGACATGCACCAGGGGTGAACACCAGGGATAGCAAGCCATGCAAAACTGTCAAAAATGAGTGAGGTTTCAACATGGAGAGTCTCATCCAAGCCTTGAGCATTGCATATGCTCTCTCTTGATCTCCAGCGCAGCCAAATTGAGACCGACCCTGGGCAGGCAGAGCTGTTACCCCAGGGACACCAGGTCCAGCAGGTCTTGCTGCTCTCTGCTGGCTCGGTGGTGGAAGCACCTGCAGGTGGCTTTGGATGGCGAGCCAAGTCCAGCAAAAGCTTCATAACTCAAGGAGCAAAGCAGGTTGAGCGCTGGCGGCGTCGGGCCCCGCTGTGTGGCTTTCAGTGGTCCGTTTCTGGGTGAAGAAGGAAACCCGGGGCTGGGGAATAGTGGACCCACACATCCTTGTTGATGGCTTTGTAAAAGAAATGGAATGTGCCTGGACAGTGGGACCCTGGCGTGGGAGCCCTGGGAGGAGGGAAGAAGGGAAATGCACGCAACGTCAGGTGTCACGCTCGGACCTGCAGCGTGCGACACCTCCCTGGGCCGGTGAAAATGGTAGGTCGGGACAGCAGCTTTTTGTTGCAATCTGATTACAGCCTTTCTGTTCTTGCTGACCCTTTGCTGTGGGTTGTTTTTTTGTTTTGTTTTGTTGTTTTTTGTGGATTTTTTTTTTACTTGAAAGAATTAAAAAGTACAGCTTCCATGAATAAATATAACTCTTAGCTCCATCTTATTAACTAAAAGCAATTTAGGGCTAAATACAGTGAATGTTAACAAAAAGCTAAGAATAGAAAATTGTTTAAGTGGCCAAAGAAACTTTCTCCCATTGTGATGCAAGCCAAGCTATGCCAGCTATATGTAAATGTATGCAGTAGGCTCTGTGCATGTGTCCACTTTGAAGTTGCCATCTGAATTTAATTCTGCCTTTGTGATTAAATCAGGCCATTACGTTTAATCTCACTTAATAGTAAGAAACGCTCTTTGTTGTTTTCTATAGGCAACATATTCTGCCCCTAACATATACAGCTTGGCATTCACACTTTACTATTAATCCCCGATGGCTGATAATTGCTTCATCTCCAAGTTCTCTGTCCAATTCACAAGGGAACTGATTGCAACTATTCTTCCCCTATACATTAATGCACTGTTTTGGTCTTACTTCTTTGGCTCAGTGAACCCTATCAAGCTGTCCACATTTTCTGGGCATGTGGGCGTATTGTAAGTTGTTAAATTAAATTCTGCGCTGACCCCCTAAACACCAGAATCTATTAGCGCTGCAAGTTAGCTGATTGACAAGTGGGGCTACTTTTCCACTCAAAAACCTGACATAAAAAACACCCCAGCTTAAATAAGGCTGAATATTTTGTTTCAAGTGAAAGTCTGAGGTCTTCTGCCTGCTGTCTTTCTACTTACAATTTCATTACTGCAGCAGGATCAATTGTATTATTACCGTAGTATTGTTTCATTGATCTTACATATGTCAGTCAGGAAATTTCTTTGGAAAAAAGACCAAGTATCTGGAAGATGTCTTTAGTTTGCTTGAATCTGGAAGCCCATGCAGAATTTTTTTCCAAGTATATTCAATTCAGAGAGCTGGGGTTTTTCGGGTTTCCGTTTTCTTTTTTTTTTTTTTTTCCTTCCCAGAAGATGGCCCTAATTCATAATTACTGAATTATGCCCAAGGGGCCTCAGACTGTCATTATTTTGCCAGAAATGTAAAAAAACCCCAAACCGGTGCAGATTCCTGCAGGGAGACCAATTGAAAGAAACACTCAAATGCCCCAGGAACAAATACCAGCAGTTTGGGTTTCCTTTCCTTTACCAAAAGCCTGCATTTAAACAGATCTCTACGCTTTTCCATTACAGAATAAATAGACTGATATAGTGAAAAACACATATAAACAGGATCTTACCTATTTCCACCGCTAGCAGTGTTATAATACCTTCTATAGCTGCCGAGCAGGGACTGCAACTACATGTTATTAGATGAGGGACTGTCACAAGTTATTCATATTTCAAAGTGTTGCAGTCGTATATGACATTTCTTCACTCTGATTAGTTTTCATTGTGTTGACTGTATTAACATAGATCTTCTTAAGTTGGCAGACAAAGTTTTTGGCGTACTGATTTGGGCCACGCGGACAGTGAGAAAATCTGAAATTGAATAGCAATGACCGAGTTTTTTTAAAGCTCACAGGTATGGAAAGGCTAAAATCCCTCATGCATCACAGCAGAAGTTAACTGCTAACCAACATGGGTTTAGAGGACATGGCTGCAGATTGTCATTTGTAGTTGCAGAATCATAAAAAATTGAGGTGGGAAGGGACCTCGGGAGGTCTGTGGTCCGACCTCTTGCTCTAAGCAGGGCTAACTTTGAAGTTGTATCAGGGTGCTGAGGGTTTTGCTGATTTTGGTCGACTGCTTCTTGTCCTTTTGCTGCACGCCTCTGAGATGAGTCTGGCTCCATCTTTTCTGTAGCCTCCAGGTAAGCAGCAGGAGACTGCTATTAGTGTCTCCTCAAGCTTTCCTTCTCCAGGCTAAACAAATGTAGCTCCCTGTCCCACAAGGATTAGTTTTCTCTCTGGCTATATAAAAGCATCCACAAGCACTGAATGTGGCTTTGTCAGTCACAAGAGTCAAGTAGCAACCATATTCAGGTGGCACACAGCCCTGCCTCTTCTACACCGTACACGGTCACCTTGCCACAGCTGAGACATCCTCAAACATCAGTGAGCTCCTTCATGGATGAAGAGAAAATGTTATCACTGAGTGTGAGCAAAGTGATGGTTATAGTGATGGGTAGACAAAATCAAGCAGAAAATTTTGCTGCTCCAGTGAAATTTCCTTATGTGCATTCACAGCTGGAGTTGGGGAGCCTCCCTGGTCTCCTCACACGTACCTTTCCTAACCTACATTCCAGGCAGGCTTTTTACGATAGGCTAGCTACATGATATTTTCCTGACCTGGCAGATGCCACTGGAAGAAAAGAGAAGGTTCTTTTTACCATATTAACATTCAAGTAACTTGAAAAACACCACTCTGAGCCCCAGACAACCGGAAGTCAGAAGCTATTGCACAAATCCATCAGGCTTTGAGCATTATCTAAGGTTAAAAAACTGCTTACACTGATTTGGAATCTCTCTATAATTGATTCCTAATGGAAGTACTGTAAAAAATATTCCAATATATGCTAGCATAAAAAAATCACATAGCTCAATGTAAGTGCTTTGTAATCTCCTTCCATAAGTCTAAAAATCTTGAGGAGAAGAAGATAATCTGAGCCTCATCTTTTCATTTCTTTCCTTCTTTTCTCTTTACTTATAGGCCCTCAGTTCAGAACCAAATGCTTTATTTGCTTCACATACATTTTTCCTCCTGTTTTGTTGTTTGTTCAGGGTGGCTACAGTGAGACTGGTGTCAATTGATCAGAGCGAAATCATTGTGATTTATTAGCCACTTCTAGAAAGGACAAAGCCAGTGTGACTCAGAGGGCCATAAATTTTTGTCTACATCAAGCACGAACAGAAGAGGGTCTTTTTTTTTAAATGTAGATGCAGCTCCAAAAGCTGTGGCTTGTATTTCTGCCGTCGTCTCCCAGAATCTCCTACGATTCCTGCAGTTTAGAGCCAGCTACATACTGTATTTCCATAACCAGGAGCGCACATATGCTCTGGAGTTGAATGATTTATTCAGAGTGAACCTTCCCAGTGATTTTCAATAGTCCCCTCCAAATCAGCGTCTCTAAAACATCGCACAGATGCTTTTTATTTTTATCCCGTTTCAGCCGCCTCTTTTGCGAGTAGTTACATGACTCCTGTGAGGCATTTTAATTAATTAATTTACATTGCTAGGTTGCCTCACACTGGCTTCGACACAAGTCACTTTATTTACTTTATAAAATGATCGTGTCATGCTGCACATTGTAATCTTGCAAGGAAAGGGCTATGTGGGGGCTGGAGACTCTGCTTTTAAAGCAGGAATCCGACTCCGTGAGAGTAAAGGATTTTGTCCTGGTGGTTTCCAAGGCCACCCTAAGGAAAACTGGTAGGGAATGAGATTAATGCTCTAATTAAAGGAACAGGAAAGAAACCTGCTAGTGATTTGTATTGCAATGAAGCCTTCAGAACTCCCACAGCCCCCAAATGTTGAATACTCTTTAATAAATCAAATTATTAAGTTAATAAATCAAATTATTAAGTTTTATGAAGTTATCCATCCAGGTAATTATGTAACTTTATTGGCATTTTCTCTGAACTGTGCCACAGCGTTAGACTTGTTTACAGTACTTTGGATCAGATGGCGCATCAGAGCTAGACTTGGGAAGGCTGGATTAAGTTTCGAGTTGTTTTTTCATTTTCCATTAGAAATTACTCAGGTTAAATGTCAACAAGAAGCAGTGTGGATGCTGGTGATTTGGGAGACACCCACAGAAAATTGATGTAGAGGTTTGTTTCGAAAACAACCATAAAAAGTTACTCCGTGTGCTTTTAGTTCTGACCAAACTAAGAGAGCTTACAATGAAGCGTGTACCCAGCAGCAAAACTGGTAGCAACAGAGTCCCAAATAAATTAAAAATGAATCATATTTATCCCCCCTGTGTTTGAAGACTAATTTAGGTTTTGAACTTCTCCCAGGCTGCCCAGGGGCTGCTTTGGATTTGTCCTTAGCATGAAACAGGGGACCGATGGCAATCCCTCACCCAAGCCACTTCAGGTGTCTGCTTTAAGTGCTTCTTCTTACCCACTGCCTCGTTTGTAGGAATACAGAAAAAAAATTATACCAACTTTAAAAGGACTTTGAAATCCCTGCATGGAAGTATGCAACAATTTTGTCTTGCTGCTATTCTTATTAACGAACATTTGCAACGTTTTGGTAATAAAAAGCATTGTTAATTCCATTGCAAAAGCAGAGAAGTGAGAACTGTAACAAATAGTGCCGGTCGATGCGGAAACGGCTGCCTGCGGAAACCTGAGCAGGACCCTGATGGCAAGAAAGAGGCTTCTAGTAAGTTGGGCTTTGGCGGGCTGCCTTTCATTTTAGGTTCAGAGGCTGTGTTCCCGGAGTCTTTTGCTCCTATTGCAGCAAAAGCCTCCAGATCAACTCCAAAGACTTTTTATTCCTAGAAGTACTGTAACGTCTGCACAACTCTGAAAGCGCATGCAGCTTTCCGAGTGCCCGGCAATGTCCTGCCCATATCAATGGTGCCGGCAAGCGCGCCCAGGCAGGCGGTGAATGCTTGGCAAGCCTTTCCCTGAAGTTGTTCGAGCTGCCCAACCTGCATCTCGGATCCTGCCACCACCCAAGTTGTACAATGACCATCTGGACTAGCCTTCGAGTTTCATTCACCGCACGGGACAAAGTCACCGTTTCTTTTTCCTGAACGCTGGCCGTGCCAGCAGCAGGGACCGCGGGCGGGTTTATTTGGCCGTTCTTGGAGGATGCGTGCTTTCTCTCCGGGACCCCCGTACTGCCCGTATTTCGCCGCCTGCATCCAAATGCAGAACGCCACCCCGCTCTCCCTGCCACCTTCCCCTGGCAGGTGGCAGCCATGTCACCCGCAGGCTTCGCCTGCCAAGTACGACAGCTGATACGTGGGGTGCCCGCAAGCTGACAAAAATAAGGCATTGCACCTTCAGCAGTTAAATATCACTAATATTTATTACATAATTATTAAGTATTACGGAATTGAGGCTGCTGAGCCAGGCACTGATAGAAGGAGGGCGGGATGCATGAATGACGGCGGGGGTGGGGTTTTTTTTTCCCCTCGAAGGGTCCGCACAGTCGAAGCCCTGCGGAGTCACGACCCCGCGGCGAAAGGCCAGGCACGCAGGGAGCCCCAGGCAAGCCGCCCCTGCCCAGCGGCACCCCGAAACCCGCCTCGCCCGGCGAAACCACTCGACCCGCACCGCTGCGGGGCCGCGGGCCCTTTAAATCCGGGGCGCGCCAGCTCGGCGCCGGCGCTGGCCAATGGGAGGGCGGGCGCGGCGGGGAGCGGGCGCCCATTGGCTGGGACGCAGCGGGGAGAGGGGTGCGGGCGCCGGGCTGGGGAGGATGGAGGGTGCGGGGCCGGGGCCGG
>VFFE01008255.1:1057190-1071928 GCA_008921705.1 Burhinus oedicnemus | reverse complement strand
GGCCGGGGCCGGGGCCTGGCGGAGGGTGCGAGTGTGCCGGCGGGCAGGCGGGCAGGCAGGCAGGCAGAGCCCGTGGCTGCTCTCAAGCACGGTGCCCAAGTGAATGGAGGCCGGGACGTGTTACAGGCAAGGTTTTTCAGCGAGAAACGCACGGAGGCGGGGTTTGAAGGATTCTTCCCGGTGCTTCGCTCTGAGGGTCGAAAGAAACGGGAGGTCATTCCATGTCCAGCGGGGGCTTGGGCTCATAACGTAGAAAATGCTTCTGAGAAGCGAACGTATTGCTGGGGGGGCTGAGCAAAGAGCTGCTAATGCGTCCTGAAAAACACGCGGGTGGGAGACTGTCATGGGCAGCCCTCGGCATCCCTTCCCCACTGCCAAAAATCCCTGACAAACGGTAAATTGGAGGCTCCTCCCTCAGAAGCACTTTCTGTCTTTTTGCCCAGGGGTGGTGTTTTGCCGCTGGTGGAAGTGGCAAGGCCCACGCACCGAAACTTCGCTCCCGCTGCGAGTAGGCAGAGGGAGAGCACGCCTCGGGCTCCGGGGAATTGTACATCCAGTGTTCAGTGTTTGGTTGGAAAACAGTGATGTGCTCCACGTTCTCCTGGGGCTCCTCACCAAAACCTGCACCGAAATTTAGCACAGAGGAAAAAACTAATAAGCATCCTGCAGACGGTAGAAAACACGAGGAGAATCTCTCCAAGAAGCTGCCGGGACTGAAGTTCCCAAGGATGCTCTTCTTCTGAATAAACTGTCCATCACATGGGCAAACTTCCCTTTGACAGGAGAAGAAGGGCATTGGGGCGCGTGAGGACCTTGTAGGGAACCAACTCTTCCCTTTGGGAGTGCCTGGCCAGAGGAAGTGGTATCGGGACCTGTGGTGAAATGGGATCCTTTTCCTTCTTCTACAAAGTGAAGCCAGAGAGATAACAGAGTGCAGAGCTGTGTGAGTCTCGTGATTCCCACACCCAGAATCACGGAATCATGGAATTTTTAGAGTTGGAAGGGACCTCTAGAGATCATCTAGTCCAACTCCCCTGCTGACGCAGGAATGCCTACAGCACATTACTCAGGACTGCAGCCAGGCGGGTCTTGACAATCTCCAGAGAAGGGGACTCCACAACCTCCTCTGGAGAGAGGGGGTGAGAATTAAGCTCACAGAGCTTTTCTCATCCTCTTGTCCTGTTTCTCTGTTTCACACTCTGTTCACAACCACTTCTCTGGTGACAGCACCCTGAGGGGCCCAGGCAGGGGCGTGCACACATGATTTTGCCTTTGACCCAGGTCCCTGGGCATGCACACACGATTTTTCCTCCTTCTCCTTCACACACGATTTTTCCTCCTTCTCCTTCTCCTTCTCCTTCTCCTTCTCCTTCTCCTTCTCCTTCTCCTTCTCCTTCTCCTTCTCCTTCTCCTTCTCCTTCTCCTTCTCCTTCTCCTTCTCCTTCTCCTTCTCCTTCTCCTTCTCCTTCTCCTTCTCCTTCTCCTTCTCCTTCTCCTTCTCTTAGGAGCACATACGGGAGCACATATACTGCTCAATATAATGCATCAGGCTCAAAGCTGAAAAATTACTGCTTAGACTTCTGCTCCATTGCAGGGTTTTGGTTTTTTTTTTCTCCTAGAAGGGTATTTTTCATCCCTGAAAAGAAAGTGCATTAAAATCCAACAGATTTGAGTTATTGTTGCAAGAGTTCAATCCTGGTCACCACCATCCCTCCCCTTTCTTTGCATTTCCCAGATCCCCAAGAGGAAAAGAAAGAATGAATGAAAGAAAGAAAAACCCTCAAAGAGAAAGCAGGGGTCTCCTCTCAGACTCTCACGCTTGCAGGCTAGCTCCTGGCACGCTTATAGGCATGGCACACAGCCTCTTCTGTCGGCACAGACTTGGCAAACCTGGGCCAGGGCTGGCTTTACTCATTGTGTTCGAGTCACCTTCTTGATTACAGCAAAAAAAGGCGTTTGTGGTGGGTGACCGAATTGGCCACCCTACTAGACAGAAGGCAGAAGGAGAAAAAATAGGAAAGAAACAGGCAAATTAGTGTTGCGGGGAGAGGGGAGAACAACACCCAGGGGAGGAAGTGATACCGGCTGCCTCCTATTTATAAGTCAGCTCTTGCCTGGCGTTTTCTGGATGCCCATGAAGCTGTGATACAGCCTGGCTGCCCTGCTCCCTCCCTGGTGGGTCCTGCCACCAGGGAGATTTGCCAAGGGGTCCCACTTGCCTTTGGGGTAGCCGCTCTGGGCATACAGGCCACTGAAGTGGTTCTGGGTCCCCTCTCGCCATGCCAGGACCACCACAGGGGCTGTGGCACCCGCACCTCCATGGGTATTGCACACACACTCTAAACGTAGTACATAAGTTGAAGATTTTCTTTTATGCTATATTGGGGAAGAGATGGGAATTCGGCACATCACCAGCACAGGCGTGTACCTGAGCTAACACACTGTGTGGGGTTAGTGAAGGCGGTGATGTATGTGGTAGCTATGGCAAATTCTTGGTTTTTCTCTTGTTTTCATATTAATAACCCATTTTCAAAATGCATGCAGATGAGCACAGTACCTGTGAAAAGGAGGGATTGAAAATAATTTCTAATTCAAACACGGTTTTTGTTTCTGTTAAAATGCGGCCACTCAAAAAGCAAATTCAAATCTCAGTTGCAAATAATTCTGCTGAGTGAATATTTACATTTTGCTGCAGACATCAGTAGCTTCTTGGGATGTTTTAGTGAAAAATACACAAGAATAATAGAAGTATAAATTATCACCTTGTAAGAGTTGGCTGTACTCTGTTAGCACAGAACACCTTAATGCAAAATCTATAGTTACCCACAATTTTAACTCACTGAAAATAAACGAGGGGAAAAAAATTAGAAGGGTTTTTTTTTTCTTTGTCAAACAGCTTGAAATGAGCAATCAAATGCTCACTTTAACAACGTTACATGTTAAGAACTTGTGTGCAAAATAATATCTAGTCTTTCACAAAATAAAGTCATGCCAGCGAGCTGTGAAATCACACACGCTACTGTATAAAATCCCTTTCAAAGCCTTGGCTTTCCTCACGAGAGCAAGAAATATTCTTGGAGGCTTTCTGGAGTCAGCAGCCGAAGCCAAACGCTATAGAGGGCTTACACCGATACAATCCAAAAGGACAATTTGCTTGGAAGCCTGTGGCTAATTTTGAACACAATGCCCGATGTCATGGTCAGTTGTGCTGCAGAAAGTTGGCAGCTTGGCTCAGCCTCTCCCTCGGCCCGAAAAGATGCGAGCGTTTCTGGCCGAAGCCGCGCCGCTTATTGGATGTCCCAGACAGCTTCAAACGAGCCCTTTCATAGCGACACACGGCCAAGTGCGGGCAAAGAAACGAGGGGAGAAACAAAGGTGGCTCTGAAGTCATTTCCCCGCGCTGAAGCCAGCCATCCGGTTTCGCTCCTTCCCCATTGAGGGGGCAGAAAGCGGCAGGAAGAGCCGGGCTGAAAGGGAACAAACCGGCCGAATGGGCTAGCGGGGAGGCAGCCAGAGCCGGGGCCGTGCCGGGCGAAACTCCCATTCTCCCTGCCCAGAAAGGGATGAATGATTAATTATAGGCATCCAAAAGGTAATAGATGTGGCGGGCCGGCGTCCTGCAGCCAAGATCCTAGAGCACCTGCAAAAACAGGAGGCGCCGGGAGACAAAGCCGGTCTCCCCCTTTATGGAGAGCACAGAGGGGTACTGTTCCCCCCTTCACCTGGTCTGCTTTCTGCTGGCACAACCTCCTCGCAGCGCGGGCGATTTCCATGTCTGCTTGCTGTATGTAGGAAGCAACCCCCTCCCCTGTCCGCAAAGAAAGGAAACAGGGCCATCCCAGATGCCAAAAGGGAATGGGGGGAGTGGGGGGCTGGGTCTGGGATCCGGCCCTGAGACCAGAGGATGCAAATCTAAGACACCAATTCTTTTCATCTTTGCGTAGCCTGACAGCCGGTGCACAAGGCCACTGCATGCAGAGGTACTAGAGTAACCTGAAGAGAATTAGACACTCAGATCCCACTGCAATTAAACGGAGACTGGCTGTTTGGCTCCCTTAGGCGCCTTTGAAAATCCCAGCCTGCCCTATGGATTCAGCAAAGCACAGGAGAACCTGCTCAGCTGAAACACAAGTTGCAGGTGGTAAGGAGTAAGCGCGTGGCTACTCCTACATTAGGATAAAAACATCCTTCTTTGTTTTTCTGTTTGTTTTTGGCAGCAAGCTAGTAAGTTTGAAAAATACGATTTAACCAGCCTCTGGCTCTGTGGGACGATGCTGTGAGTCCTCTCGCTGCACCCCATCTTCCCACTGCTGCTCCAGCTCCCAGCCTCACTGCCCGCTCCCGCCCTCCTCCTGGGACAGAGCTGCGCCTTGTTCTTGCCTCAGCAAAATTCAGTTTTGCTTAAACTGGGGAGAAGCCATGAACCAGCCCTTCACTGCCAGTGAGCACAAGGACTGACCACCCTCCCCCCCGCCAGCTCCGGCTCGGCGTGGACTGAATGCCTCGGGAGCGGGGGAGAGCTGAAACCCCACTTTCTGTGCTGCGTGCCTTGTGGTCCTCACCTGTCCTGCACTGCTGGCCATGCTGGGATTCCTGTCACTTCAGGCAAAACAATCTTTTCAGCGGTAGGTCTTGACTGTGGTTTTTCCTGCAGGATTCGCAGAGGAGAACCCGTGCCGGAGAGGGATGCTCAAACAGGTGGCTTTGGGCCCAGATCTGTGGTGCTGCACAGGCATCACTTCCCCAGGGGTCAGAGGTGTAAGTGGCTTAGGCGGCCACAGTGGAGGGCAAGACAGGTGTGTGGGACCTAAAGGCTTGTCTACAACGGCAAGTCAATGCGGTGTCAGGCATTCATGTGGTGGACCGGTATGCGATATCTGTGGTGCTGCGTGTTGCAGCTCTGGCTGATTTTGTGTGAGCTTCCCGGTTGAGACAGTGCCTGCAAGTCAGCATAATGAAGAACCTTAGGTCCTCCAGGCACCTTGTTAAATAGGATTTAGCTATCTAAGTTGCTTAGGTTTTGCATAGTGAGTGGAATGATGCCCAGATTCCCCTACACATCTGTCCCATACATGGTCATTCGGTGGTGTGGGGAAGCGAAGCCCCCTTGAGAATCCTACTGGAGGAATAATGCAGAGAAGCAAGGCAGGCACCACAGCCTTTGCCTCGGAAAACAGTCAATAAAATGATTCCTGTGCCTGTTTGGTGAGGAATATTTGGCAGAACAGGAGAAGTAAATACACCAAATAGTGGGAACGACCAGCCTCATGTTGCTGCAAATGACACTGTAAGAGTTTCCTTTTTATAATTTCCCTCCCTCTCTTTCCATTTGGCAACCTGTTAACTCTCATGGAGAGAGTTAACAGGTTCCTCGCAGTGGGGCCAAGGTACGTTTTGATACGAGAGATGCTGGTGTGATGGAAAAGTTGCTCGTCCGTCCTGGCCTGGAAAAACCTGCCTTCACCAAGCATATACTGCCAAAAATACCCTTTGAAGAAAGCAAGCGGAGGCATCAGTACAACCAGCAAGCCTGACTTATTTCTTTGCAAGTAAAGTTATGCCAAACAGATCTCATTCACAAATATCTTCAAATAATCATCTCAAAAAATGAGATAAAAATTACTCTTAATTTTTAAAATCATTTTATGCCTTGGGTGGGGTCTATAGCGAGTGCGTATAGGTGAAAGGAGAGGAGGCATGAAGACCCTTGCATGGCACAAACTGTGCGGTGGCATCGGTGGGAAGCGCAGCGCCCGCTTCAGGCTCTCCCCGTGCACTGGCTGTGCCTGCGTGGTGGCGCGAGAGCTGTGGAGAGCCACGCGTGTGTGCCGACGGCATCGCGGGACAGCACTGAGCCCTCCACCGTAGGGCACCGGGGCTCAGCCGCGACAGATGTTGTATGCTAATGCTGGGGCGAGAGTCACCCGGGGCAGACACGGCTGTCGGAGAGGCTCCTTGGTGGCATGGCGTGAAAGAGCCGTCCTCGTCCTCGTGTGCAGGAGCGGCAGCGCGGCCACAGCCTTCCCCTTGGCCGCAAGTGGATCCCCTCTCGCGGGAAGCTTGCTGAAGCAAGCGGGGTGCTCTCGCTTCTCGCTTCTTCCAGATGGTTGACGCGCACGGCAAACAATAGCCGGGACAGCATGGCAAGGCACACCGCCGAAACCTCCCCCTGCATACAGAGCAGTGCGGGGCCCGTAATTAGCGGCCCTGCTCATGTCGGGCTGAGACCGTTCCCATAAAGATGAATTCCCTCCCTGTTGCTCTGGGGGGGATGTTCAGCCAAGGGTGGGCCGGACGGTCCCGGGACGAGAGGCGGTGGGGATTAGCTCGCAGTCTGGCCCGCCTTGCACGAGCCTTTGTGAGGATAAACAGAACAGTTTTGTTTCCTTAAAGAGCAAACCTGGAAGAAGCATGTTCTGGCCTCTCGACAGAGGTGTCTGGAGTATTAGGCATTCTGCATGTGCGTGTGTGTGCGTGTGAGCAGGGAACAAAAAATACAAATAAAAAGCCTCTAACTTTTCCTCCGCTGCCTTTGCACGCTGACACACGCGGCACCCCAGAGCAGCTATTTGCTTGTGCTGTTTCTAATCTAGTCTTTTCAGCTACTCCTAATTCAAAAGTACTAAAATGGCATTAAAATTATCAGCGTCAAAACCTTCACTTGGCTCCTTGCGCGCTCAGCTTCCCAGAGCTTCCTGATCCACAGCGTCTTCTTCACCTCACGTGGCCCACAAACGTGCCCAGAGAGCAGAGGCAGGTGAGGAGAGTAAGGGCTAATTTTCACCAGTAACTTTGAAGCCGGGACGTTGGCTGGACCCTGCCTTTGCCATGGCCTCAAGCAGCACCAGGGCTTTGAGGTCACTGCTGAAAATTCGTGCCGGAGGAAGATGAGGAAAGCTTTCGGCTGGGCTGAGGACACCAGGTAATTCCTTGCCCTCGTCCTTCTGGCCGTGCCACTGGCCAGAGGCGCAAGGGGGGGAGACTAGAAGTGAAGTCCCGCTGATGAAACCCACCCGCCCTCCAGGTGCCAGAGTGGTACTCGTCCCAGTGCAGAAGCGTCCATGGTTTCTGCGAAATACAGGCCCGCACCCAGGGCCTTACGGAGCTCCTCTGGACTTTGGGGTTTCTGCGCTCCCTGCTTTGGAAAGATCCTGCGTGTGTGTGCGCATGTAGATCTGTGCTTCACAAAAGACATTCAAAGCGCTGTAGCTTTTCTCCTCTTTAAAATAATACGGAAGTATTATTTTAATAATAAAACTAGAAGTCCTGCCATGAACTCGGTTGAACAAAATCCACCTTGGAAAGCATTTGTCAAATGTGGTATTTCCAGGACGGTCACTGCTAGCAGGGTTTTCTCCCCCTTTCATTGCCCAGCACTGCTGGGACAACAAAAACGCAAGCTGCTGCCAGCGGCCAGCCTGGAAACTCTCCCTCAGCTGGCCCGTGGCAGCTCTCGTGTGGCTCGGCTGTGACCGTGGGGTGGGCAGAGACACCCGGCTGCTGTGGGGGACCCGGTCCCTCCGTGTGAGCAAAGGGCAGACAGATGCTGGGCTAACAGGGTGCACTGCAACAGCGCTGAGAAATTGCCGAGAAAAATGCACACCTTGGGTTTATTTCTACCTGCTCCAAGCTGCTGTATCTGGACTATGAGTCTCTGCTGCAGGCAAACAGGTCATTAATTCCCGCCAATTATCCCACCCGATTTCCCCAGCCAGGCACCCGTTCTCGGTTACCTTGCACAATGAAGGGGCGCTTATATTCCTCCCCACACACATCCCAGTTGGTGAGGTCTTGTTCTGGTCTGATGTGAAGGCATGGTCAGAAAGGGCTGGCATAATCTACTTTCAAATGAAGCACCCAACATGCGGTGCCACAGAAAATGAAGCTGCTGAGATGCTTGAAGGTTAACGTAGGGCTGGATTTTTGCAGGCTTGTAGCCAAATTGGAGGAGCCACCTGGGTGTTTTGGTGTGGTTGTGCTGCCTGTGTGGACTACACAGTGAAGGCAAAGACTATTTTTCCTGAAGTATTTGATGGTATCTGCAGATGCCCAGATGCCCAGACAGTATATGGGGAAATACCATTCTCTCCGTGCTCTGTCCTCATACCCTGTCTCTAAACCTCCATCACTGCCTCCGGTTGGAGATCCTGAACTAACTGATCTGACTCACTGTCAGACATTCTCGTCTTCTTAAATCCCTTAATTTTGCCAAAATTATGCTTTGGCTTTTCTGATAAGGGAAAATGTAGGCAAGAGGCGGGGGCCGAGCACATGTAACAGGCGATGCCAGCTCGCAGGTGGTCCTCAGGATGCAATTTGGAAACCTGAGCACATCGCTGTCTCACTCCAGGTTCACGAGCTGAAAGGATGAGGCAGCGCAGCGGCCTCTCTGCAGCTACTGCTCGCCCGAGGTTCCACCAGCGGGCTTTTTCTTTTTCATTTTGGCTCACCTTCAACCAACCTCACGCCCCGTATAAAGTAAGTGTCGCTGGAGCCGGGAAGGAGAAAGCGAGCGAAGGCGGCGCCTGAGAAACCCCGGTTCACGTCTGCAAAGCGATTGTGCTGCTCTTGGCAGTTGCAGGTGACAACCCTAACGAGTGCCCAGGAGCAGATGAGAAGTTTATGGGCTGTTAATAAACTGTAACCAATCGGTGAATGCCGGCGGGTTGTGTTCAAGCTGTTTGGGGCCACAGGTCCTTGGGAGAGCTTGCACTTGCTCTGCCTTTATTTCAACGTAGCAGAAACATGAAAGCATGTGGCAGACTCTTGATGTTTGTTACAGTGAATAGACATATGTCCCTCACACTAGCATGTAGAATATCTAATTAAGTTACACAATGATAGCTTATACCCAGGGGCAGTCGCAAACAAGACGCTGTCACACTCTTAAGAACACAAACAAAATGAAAATTGCCTCTTTATACATTATAATGAATATGTTTTCAATACATTAAAAGTTCATTTACTAACAGACTCTGGAAGACTGGGTGGATTTCTGCAAATATAATTTCATGTTTTTCAGAAGGATCGGTTTGTATGGTTAGGATTAGGGACAGGTTTGTTAATGAAGCTCCCGAGCATTTTTCCCCAATAGACCTGAAAGGAGAAATGAAATCTTAATCGTGTGTTTATTGTGTTGTCTCAAGCAAATCCTGCTCTTCAGAGTCCCACCTCAGGAGGGGCTTTTCCCTTCTGCAGGACACGTGTGCCGTGGATTTGTGTCTCCCTTTCTTCCATCTCCGCTCTTGCGTATTTGCAGGCAAGAGACAGTCACCCTGAAGCTGGATGGCTTCAGGGATCATCTCCCACTTCTGGGTCGGGGATACCAGATGCCAAGGTCTGTATGACAGGATGGTGCTCGAGTAGCACCCAGGGGTAAGTCCCAATCTGGGTACAGCTTTTCCTGTGAGCATCCCAGATGGATGACGCTTCCTTCCTCCCAGCCCCATGGCTACAAAACACTTCAAGCAGTGTAAAAGCTGCCTGGGGCGTTGCAGCCCATTCCTCCTCCCACCAGAGAGCTCCATTCCCATTTAAGGCATTTTGACACTTTTTCTGTGTGGGAATAATTAAATTGCACAACACCTGCGTGGGCAAAGTCTGCAGGTGAGGATTGGGGGTGATTTAGGGTGACTCCCGCAGACCTCCCTCAGGCCTTGGTTAGGTGGCACTAAGCTATTCCCAGCATCCCGGTGACAGACGTGCTTGGGGAAAGCCCATCACTTCCAGCTCTACCTTCAGCATAACCAAGAGCCAGGGAAAAAGAGTCAGTCCCTGGGAGGCTTCTTCCCTTCTTTAATCTGGCTCTGGTTAAATTGTCCCTTGAAAAGATGAGCAAGCCGGGGGGCTGCTGCTGCCGGGGTGTGCTGCCGAGTCTTGGCTTGGAGCTTCCCACTGTGTGGTCACCAGGTCACCCCAGGCTGTCCCTCCAGTGCACAGACCTGCTTAACACAGAGCACGTTGCCCTGTAGTATACCCGGGATATTCCACAGGAGGCAGGTGATTCCCTGAGCCATCTTCAGACACTAAAACAGGGGCTGGCTTTCAGAGGACACCTGCTTAAGGCTCACACAAGCTCGACTTCAGGTGGCTTGAACTGGCCATCCTGGAAAGTCAGGAGCAGACAGGGAGGGTCCCAAGGGGTTAAATCCCTCCTCACAACACCTCTGCCCTGGTGCCTGGCAGAGACACAGCCCCCGTGGGAAAACCAGTCCCAAAAACATACCCCTGGTGAGCACAGGGGAAGGGGCTGCAGTTACGCAGCCTCCCCTTGACATCTCCTACCTCAAGAGACCTTCACTTTTTTTTTTCCTCACTGCAGTTCATTCCCCCCCCCTCCAGTTTTTTGCTCACTGTGGCTTGCGTTCTGGCGAGGAAAAAGATTTCCCCCATCCCTTGTGGGACGCTACCTGCAGGCAAGGCTCCCTCACCCCCCTCTTTGTGAGCCTTTTGTGCTGGCTGCGCCCTGCCGATCGCAGCGCCGCAGAGAGCCGGCAGCTCACCCGCTTTCCACTGTCGCTGAGAAGCTGGGGCTGGCGAGGGAAAACGCTGGCTTCTGCCTGGCTCTTGGGATCACCAGGCTTTCCCAGGGTGGGGATGTTTGGGATGGGGAAGGGGTTCCTGCAGTCCCGGTGCGCTCAGCTCCCTGCGCTGCCTGTGGCGGAGGAAATCTCCTTTCTGCGTCGTTTGAGCAGCTTTAAAGAGTTGAATCATTTCTGCTGGGGGAAAGGAGCGGAGGGTGTGGAGAGAGAAACTTGGTGGGTTGTTCAGCACAGCCCCAAACGAAGGCTGAGCACTGGAGGGGGATGGCTGAATTCGCACCTTGGTGGTTATCTCTCCCGCAGAGCGCGCTGACGGCTTTTGCTGCCTCAACTCCGCTCTTTGGAAAGGGTCTGTAGCCTTCCTACCCCTACGGTACATACGTCTCCGGGCTCCTTTCCCTTAGGCACAAGCAAGCCAAACCCTGCTTGACTCCCCTCAAGAGGAACAAAACAAGCTCCCCCCCCTTCCAAAACTGCTAATTTCCTAGTCAAAAGGATTTTTCTTATAAAAGTGACTAGCACCGTGACTGCTTTTGTAAAAAAAAAAAAAAAAACCACAAAAAACACACCAAAAAAAAACCCACAAAAAAGGAACTGTGTGTTTTTTTCTTTTTTTAAGCAGACAAAGACGTGTATAAATGTGCGTCTTATACATATATGTATATGTCTTTCTGAAAATAGCATTTAACAAATGCCTTCTACATCTGCAGAATCCTCCAACAATCCTGACACTGTGATCAATCTGTAGGCTGGTGATGTTTGCTGACAGTGATTGATTGATTTTTCCTGCTAATAGGATCAACATTGGGAATATATTAAACTAAAAGGCACACTTCTGACTCGCAGGAAACACCCCGTGTATTGGGCCTGATCCAATTGTATTGGCTTTGGCAGCGGGATGCAATGATTGATGACAGGCAGGGAGTGGAGGGCTGCTCGGAAGAGGAGTCTGATTCCCTCAGCGCTCTCTCCATGTGCATGACACTGGTTTCCTGCTGGGACAGGGACAGGCATAAGAAGGGACAATGGAGCAGGGTGGCCCATCCAGATAACCTCTTCTAATGCATATGGTGAGATCTGACCTGCCAGTTCAAGAAGAGGAGGCAAAAAGCTGATGGGAAATTAATTCTCAGGAGTTTGTCAAGACATCTCCAACAAGTGAAGATAAATGGCAGAACAAAACTTCTAAAGCTAATCCCAAGAATGGGGATGAATGAAAAAGGGAAACACTCTTTTGCATTTACATCCATCTTTTAGGGTAAAAGGCTAGGGGTAAGCACAGCGCTTTTGGGAGGATCTCGACCCTGGGCCGTTTGTAACTCCTGAGAGGTTTGAGCACCCCCGGGGCTATTCAGGCCATGTGTGTGGTGAACAGGCTGAGCAGTCACCTCTTGCTGTCTTGTTCTCAAGCAGATGGATCAGGAGCTTGCAAAAGGCTTTTGGGTCCAGCCATGTTGCCACTCAAAGCAATGCAAAACCTCCCTTGCCTTCAGAAGCACCATCCAAGGAGTAGGGGTGGCAAGATGGGAGTGTGTTTAGACTTTTGAAGGCTGAACCAGCGAGTACTTCATGCCCTTTTGCAGAGGTGGAGCTGGTACGGTCTCATGGCCCTATTGCCGTCATTATAATTACTGCTTCCCCTTGACAATTTTTAGTAGAAATATTTAAATATTATTAAACGCCTGTTGTGGAAAATTCAGTTTCACTGAGCCTGTGGTCCCCCAGAGGGCTGGCAGCCAGCAGTGTGCCCAAGGCTTATTTTTAACCCGCAACCCCTGGAGCTGGAAGTTTGGAAAGGGCCAGCTGTCGTGGCTGGAGCCAGGCTTTTGGCAAACCTCCCTTCCCATCACAACCCCTAGGTGGGCAACCAGGTTTTCAGAAGCACAGGGCTAGGTTGTGGGTGCTGAGCATTTGCAGAGATGCTGGTAACTCTTCTGAAAATCTGGCCCTCAGCTGTGCATTCAAAACCGCCTGAGCACTCAGAAATAATCTGGCTAACACTGAGTCGTGGGCCCGGAGGTCCTCATCCCACGCGGAGGTGGAAACTCCACTCCAACACAGGGAAATCGGAGCTATGCTGCAAGCACTGTCTTGTGACACCAAGGGAGAGCTGCTGGCCTGGTGGCATCATCAGAGGCTGTTTGGCTCCCCTCACACCGGTGTCCTGTGGGCCATCCTCTGGGGGATGGCTCAGACAGTTTGCAGGCTGTCAGGGTACATGGGACATCAGCCTTTCACCTGTGGAAGTGTAAAAACAAGCCCTGTTTTCCAACAAGCAAAACAGCATCCCAGGAGTGTACCACGGCCCTAACTCTTGTCAGTGGAGCCCAGTTATCACATGTCATATCCGGCAGCCTGACTCTGGTGTGGGGAGATTGCAGTGATGTCCAGGGGGAGTTTGGCCCCAGAATATCAGTATGATGAGGTTTTCAAGGGGAAAAAATAGGATTTTTCTGTCTCCAACTTACACATATAACTAGACGTGTATAACCTGTGCTTGTGTACCTCACCCTGCCAGTGGCTCCTGCTCCAAGCAGGCCATAGTTTGTATTACTGGGGAGAGGTTTGTAGATAATAAAGAACCACATCCTTCTGTGAAAGACTGATGTTTGGAAAGCTGTTGAGGGGGATTTGGATACTCACTCCAAACGTTCATTCAAGTGACAAGGAAGGGAGCCTGCAGCCCCTCGCAGAGGGCTCTGACAGGTCCCATCCCACAGGACTAAATTGGCAGTGAGCAGAGCTGGTTCCCTAATACCTCCCTGCGGAAAAGGCATAGGAGGAGCCTTGCAGGAGCCGTAGGCCTGGAGGGAACAGCATGTCTCGGTCAGGGTTTCGCAGCAGATTTTGGGCTACTTGGCTCAAAATTTGCCAGGCAGAGGCTGAAGAAACCCCCCGTTGAAATGAGACAAGGACACTGGGGGGTAAACATGGAGGAACTGCGTGGGTACCCTGACGTGGCCAATCTTTTCCTTCCCCTGGGCTTCCCTGAAGCACTGTGTTTTCTGCCTAAAATGTGCTGCTGACCTTTGGCTGCCTCTCTCTGCTTTCTGTGCTGTGCTTGGGAGGGTCGGTGAAGAGGGGAAGGGGAAGGGGGGGAAGGAGGGAAAGAGAAAGGGAAAGTGAGCAGGAGGTTGGGGAAGGGGTGAGGGTGTGAGTGGGGCCATCGGAGGGAGCCATCTGGGCCGGGTTGTGTGGGTGAGGGCTCCCTCCTCCTGTCGGGACAAGTCGCGACAGACCTGAGAGCCTAAAAAAGCCGGAGGGGCAAAAAGGGAGGGGTCTGGCCGGCTTGCATGGTTAATTTCGGAGGAACGGGGACCTGGGAATTAGGGTGGCCACTCCAGCTCGGGGTGGGGGGTCTGTGGAGGAGGGGAGGAGCTGCAGGAGGGGCTGGGGGCTGCCCGCGGGAGCAATGCGCAGGTGACCCCCGGCAGCCCCGCCGGTGTGCGCTGAGCATATGGGCTTCCCCCCCCCGCCCCTTCCCGTAACCCTATCTGGCCGGAGCCGCGGCTTCGGCTGCGGGCAATGCAATCAGGGGAGCCCTGCGGGGCACTCGTTCGTGCAGGGGAGCATATGGGGAACAAGGCAGGCGGGGGCCCGGCAGGGCGGCTAATTTCATTTGCAGGTAGCCCAGGAGGGGGGGGACCGGAGGAGCACAGCTGGCGGCCCGACCCGGCTCGGCCCGGCCGAGGGGCTGGCACCGGCCCCGGGGCTCCCTCCGCCGCCGGGGGAAGCGGGGGGGAGGGGGCATGCGCAGCCACAACCCGCCTGGCAGCGGGCTCCGGAGGTAGCCAGGCTGCCCTCGTTGTTTTTTGCCACCGGGGAGGCCGAAATGGCCCCGCAGAAGAGCCGAACCCCCACGGCATCCTCACAGCGTGCCCCCCCCCCTACCCCGGGCGGTGCTGCCCGTCGGGGCTCCCCGGGGCCACCTGTTAGCGACGGGCATCGGCCCTCGGGGTGGGAGAGCGCGGTCGGGGAGGCGGGCGAGCAGGATTTACCAGCTTCTGGCCACTGCCGACTTTTGCATCTGTCAGGGTGCTAATTATTGCCTTTAATAGAGACAAAGAACAGCTCCTAATGATGCTCCCTCTAATTCTCACCTGCTCCTGCCCTTCTTCCGCAGCAGCACTCCCTCGCCGGAGCCCTGCTAATTGGGAAAGCTGCTCTGCTTATTGCGGCCTCCCTACAGATGGGGGG
>VFFE01008255.1:1030059-1046223 GCA_008921705.1 Burhinus oedicnemus | reverse complement strand
CAGATCTGTCGGAAAATTATGAAGTATGAATCGGGAAAAGACTTTCTCACTTTTCAGTGTTTTTCATCTGGATTCACTCTGAATGAGAAAACTTCTGAAGACTGGGGCAAACTTTTGATGTCATCTTTTGCAGCTATGTATTGCTCAGGTAAAAAAAGTGAGGGACACTTTAGCATGTGTCATATCCCGTGTAGATTCTCCACATACTTCTTACTGAGAAGGGACTGCTTTCCCATGTGGCTTTGTCACATCTGGGAGCCCGTCTGCCTCCTGCAGTGCTGAGGTAGTCTCCCCACCTCACCACTCTGCTTCTGCAGCTGCTGGGGCCGGGCGAGGAGGTGCCTGTCACTGCAGCTTGACATGTCCCTCCCTGAGAAGCGTTTTTGAGCTCCTGTGTTTAACTGATGCTCTTTTCCCCATGCCTCAGGCTATCCCCTGAGCTGAGTGTCCCAGTGGTTGCCCTTGGCTTCCTGCCATCAGCCTGTCCAAGGCCACCATACATTCGGATATCCCCAGACATGCCCTTCGTTTCTGTCTGAAAATTTGCCCCAGTGGATTTGAGCCTCGGACATGCTCTGTGTTGGGCAGCCAGGGTTGTTCACACCAGGAGGCCAGGAGCTCTTGGGAGGGTATCTCCTCACCAGCTTTCGTCCTTGCCTGCCTAGCTGTCTCCTAGCTCCCACCCTGGCAGCTCTTGCCTCAGGGGAGGAGGAGGGGATGCGCAGCCCTGCTTAGCCTGCAGCATACTGCACACTCGCAATCAGTCTTATACATCCATGTACTTCTTCCCCTTCCCTTCCCCACTGTCATTCTTCTAGCATGCCGCCAGGCTCTGTTGCCTTGTCTGATGTCCCCCCCTAGCTCTCTTGCCAAGATGGGATTCAGGATGCTCCTGCCTTGGCAGGGGTCTCCCCATCCAGGGGGCTGGGGAAAGAGCACAGTATGGCCAAAACCACTGCGCTAAAGAGCATTGAAATGACTAACAAGAGGTGGAGGTCTGTCACAGACAGCCTCTGCTTGCAGGGGTGGCACACAGTCCCTCAGAGCCAGCTAGGTCTGAAACACCAAGAGCCCCTCCATGGAGGATGGCCTGGGCAGATCATTCAGAGCAAGGCTGGCAATATAAGCACAGAATGTTTTTTCATCTGGCCATTAAAGACACCTGAGAGACAGCAAATATCCCTCTTGTACTGATGTTTGTCCCTGGAAGGTGCATCAAGGAGGGACCATTCTGCTCCATAGCCAGTAGCGGTGATTTGAGGCTGCAGCACTAGGTGCCTATTAAAACATGGGCATTTATTGAAAGAAGCTTGACCAAAAAAAGAGGAAAATTTAAGAAAGTAATAATATTTGCTTACAGCAGCTTGAGGAGCCAATCTGCAAGTGGCAGGCGGAGCTCACCTTGCTGTTCCCATGCCCAGCAGCTCCAGGTCCTGCTGCTGTGGGACAGCGCACTGCCTTCACGCGGGCGATGCCCATGTTGGTATGGCGTGTGCAAGTCAGAGGCTTGTGCGTAGTTGTGATCCAAGGGTTTTAACACCCCCTGCCCCCCTGTCTGCTCTTCTGTGGGCAGTGTCTCAGAACTGAGCCCTGTCGTACTCTCTTGGGGCTGAGGACCTTGCTCTGCTCTCTGCCCACACGTCCTTCGGTTTGGCCTCCAGCTGGGTGGTGTGTGGTGCCAGACGTTGTGCAGGGGGAGATGTGATGAGGTACAAATAGGGCTGAAGGCTTCCCCCTTTCTGGGCATTGCCATTTGCCTTGTCCCCAGGGATGCTGTGTGGTATAGCTGCACGCCTCTAGACACGGGGACCATGACAGCCCGGCCATGGGCACATCTCCGCCTCTGCAGGGTGCAATGATGGTATTCACTTCTGTGGGGCAGCAGGAATAAAAGAAGAAAGGCTTGCAGTCTGTGCTTACTGCTGGGCAGATGAGATCCAAAGCTGATAGTGTTATCTTTCTGGACACCACATTATAGGTCCTGTGTTTCCAGGCTGGGAACGGTTCCCTAAACAAACATATTTGATGGACATACACAGTCTCTTAGCTGAAATCACTCAGGCCCATCTGTTAAGATGGCATAGTGCCCACTCCCAAGTTGGTGAGATGTTGGCCATAGGGCTTAAATACCAAGTAACCATGGGTTTAACTTGAACAGCTGGCGTAATCATCTAAACACTCTCCATCTCTCAGGACTGTGCAGCTCCAGCCAACACTGCCACAGCCTTGCCGTCTTCTTCTTTGGGCTTTTCCCCACAGGCCACTAGTTTAAGATATTAGCCCCAAGGCTGCTCCCCAGATGCAGGCAAGAGAGACTGTACTTTCATCCACTGTTATGCTGTGGAGAAATAGAGGGTGCTTTCCCTGAGAAAACCTCCCACGGGCTTTGGGTGTGTTGTTCATGATGATCCAGGAGGTGGGAGGAAACTTTATTTCCATAAGCAGAAGACCTTAAGGAGCTTTCTGAGTAACAGTATGACTGATTAGCAAGGGGGCCTGTAATACCTACATGTAGTGGGCAAAAGCAAACTGAGGTTGGGCACACATGTAGACCAATAATCAGGGTGTTACATGTCCTCCTTTGAATCAACAAAGTTAGTCTCCTCCAGCAGCAGCCCAAGCTGCAGTCTCTAATACATCTGCAGTACTGTCACCACTTTTATTAATGTGGTGCAGCTTCTCACCCCTGAGGCTATATTGATTCGGCCTGCCTCCGTAATCTAACCCAAAATCCTCTATATCAAGAAATTATTTGGAAAAGCTCTGACAATTTAACACAGATTCTGTGGGGTTTTGCTTGATATTTACTTGTTTGGGTTGCTCAAGCCAGAGCAACTTTTTGAGAGGACTAGCCCTCCTCCTGTTCCACAGGCTTGAAAATTACTCTTTCAGGATGTACTGTTTGCCAAAACGGTGGTTGCTGGTTTGAGTTTCTTCTCAGAAATCACCACCCACCCAGGGGGTTGCAGACTGTCCCACTAAAAGGAGAATGAAGCAAAGTTTCCTCCAGGGAAGAGTCACTGCTGGAGGGGACCTGAAAGAGCATGTTTTTTGCTTCTTTGAGCATTACCAGAAAAGCAGCCCAGCATTATTTTTTAAGGTTGGCAAGCATGGAGCAGAAAGGGAAGCCAAAGGAATTCATGATGGTAGTACCAGCAATGCTAGCACTTAGTGCACTGAGGAAACTTTTGGTATTTCTGATAAAACACAATTGTTATGCACCTACTACAGCCAAAATATGTAATTGCGATGATGCTATCATCACTGCTCTGGAGCTGGAAATTGGCCTAAGTCCAGTGCAGTCAATAGAGCAGTTTCATTCTTTATAGTAATGATGATGACGTGTGAGCACCTTTCAGAAAAGCATTCAGGGACGTATTTACCTGACACTTGTCAGTTGCCAGCAAAAGACGATATTCTGTGATCTGAAATAGCTTCTTTAATTTTTCAAGTGAAGCACGGAAAAACAGTTTAATTTTTTAAGCTTTCCACAAGTATCACTGATGTAGGATCTCTCCCTTGGCGTGTCTGTGTGTATTAAATACTCCATACTCCCTGTAAAATTGCACCAGGGAACCAGAGCATCACAGAAACAAGAATGTCATCAGGAAGCACCTGAATGCACTTAAATCATTTTGGTGCAAAGAATGTGAGTTGACTTACCCCAGCTAGAGATATGACTTGCTAACTGGGACTGTGACTCACTCCTCCTGAGCAAACTGAGTTTTCCTGTGCTCAGCTTTGCGGAGCTCTCCCCGTTCTGGCTGATCTCTGCTCACCTGCCCACCTCTCTGCCTCATGCAGCTTATATGTGAAATGAAATAAAAGGCATGGGTTACACTTTCATGGTTTTTATAACGCTCAACTCAAGTTAAATATGATAGGCTTCATATGAGTGATGGGGAAAAATAAAGTGGTCAGCTGTTGGGAGGTGCACACCCCTGTATTGCCCTTGTATTTAATACTGTGTGCGTATTTGTCAAGAGGGTTCAGATGCTCAACTGATAATGATATGCCCCTGCAGAGAGGGTTTGGTTTGGTTTGGTTTGGTTTGGTTTTGTCCTTGGGGAAGAATGAAAGTCAGTGGCCTGGCTATGTCTTCTCCGGAGATGCTAAACTTCTTACCAAGATTTTTACTAGTCTCTGCATGGCAAAACATGGAATTTTTTGAAAAAGACACTTCTAGAAACTCTTAGTATTTAATACATGATGGCAGCTCCTTTTTGCTATTGTCAGTAGCCTGCGTTAATGCATCTGTTTAGACCGTTGCACTGTATTGCTAGTGCATGAAACATAAATCTGGTACAGCTTTTTAAAGGAAAGAATACTTTTTTTGCAAGTAATAATAGGATTGGGAAAAAGCGATCAAGTTGCATTAGTTTCTGCGCAAAATTCTCCCGCCGCAAGCCTGAATGTGCCTTTCCCAACGCGTGACCCAATGGGAGTAAAGACTCCTAATTTATTGGAGGGGTGCTCTTTCAGTTTGTGTTTTATTGGTAATTTACAATGCCGAATGCCCTCATATTCACCTTTCCCTCTTCTCAAGTAGGTGAACACAATGGAATTGTCTTGGTTGCAGAAAAAGGGATGCTTTCTCTGAGCATGCCCCATTAATTGGGAACCGGCAGACAACTGACAGGAGTGCGGGTGGGTGTGATTATCAGCGCCGGATGAGAGCCATTAACAAAATGGAGAGTGTCATCTTCAGAGCACAAATATTTTCCCTCGCCATAATACCCTCTCAAGGGGACCTGAAGTGGACCCGCATTGTCCCGCGCGCTCCCAACCCCACCACCAATCATTTTTTTTTTACGACTGCCGGGGTTTTCGGTGCCCGCGAGGGAGCGAGCACGGGGCAGCCCGAGAGATGCCGGCACTTAGGGGCTATTGTACTTTCTCCCCTCGGACAAAGCATCTCCCGGCCCTTCTCTCCCGGCCCCTGGAGCCGTGTCGCTAACCGAAAGCTGGAGGAATAATATCTCAGGCTTCGCCCCAGCATCTCCCCAGAAGCGTTTCAAGGATCGGAAAGATTTTTCTTCGACGAACTGGTTTGGGTTTAATTCCTTCCCTGCCCGCTCTCCCCTTTTTTTTGTTCCCCTCCCGGCGGAACAGAGGATGGGTTTGTCGCCCTGAATCGGGAGGATTGTTTCACATCATCGGGCCATTCATCCTCTCCCCTCCCCTGTTGTAAAACACCAGCGCCGGCCTGGGGAACAGTGGGGGCATTGTGCGGCGGCACGATACCACCCAGATTTTACCTCGGCCCTCTCCGATCCCGGGTTTTGTTCCCCCTCAAAAGAAAGCATTTGCTCGGGGGAGGGGAGGGGGTGTTCCTATTGCTTCCACTAACATGGAGGTTAAAGGAAAGATTGATGGGAGAAAGTTCACCTAGAAAACCAGGATAAATTTCTGGCTGGCCAAGGCCAGTTGTTTCATTGTCCGGGGGCCATGTTTTTTGTTAATTATCTCTCACTCTCGCCTTTTATCGAGGAAACTGGCAGCAAAGCGCGGAGAAAGGAACAGGATATAGAGGTCAGCGGGTCCCGCTTGGCCACCTAGGTATTCCATTTTAAATGCGGAGGGCGAGCGAGGCGCGGGGCGAGCTTTTTGGGCAGGGGGAAATGGGGACCCTTAAAATAATAACTAGGGGTAGCCCCAGTATTCACACCCAAAACTCCCACTCCTGTCCCCAAGCTAAAAAACAGGAAAAAAAAGAAAAAGAGAAGGAAAAAAAAAAAAGAAAAAAAACTGAAAAAAAAAAAAGAAATACTGGAAAGGGACTTTTTCTTTCTTTCTTTCTTCTTAAAGGGAGGAAAGTTGCTTCAAACAAGGCCATGTTGTCAAGGAAATAAACCTTAGCGAGGGTAGGCATTAAACACACAGCTGCTGGACTTGGCCGGCCCTTAAACACTGGTGGTAATGACAATGATTCTTGGTGGCAGCAAACCAGATCTAAACATAAATAGGGCTGCATGAAAGGAGAGGAAATGGAACAAAACAGTTCCTCGGGTACCACTGGCAGAGGAATAACATCAATTTCGATTAAAAAGCAAAAGAATTCTCCTGTTTCCACACATTAGTAAAGGCATGCAAATTCATAACTCACCAACAATGTACCTTTGAAATGCAGCTGCACCCCACAAACAGGGCCTTTCTCCCTGCAGAGAAGCAGCCCTGTTTTAAGCAGAAAGAAAACAACTATTGAAAAAGCCACAAGGGTCCCTGACAGTGGGGAGGGGTGTTGGGGAGAGGTGAAGGAAATGTGTTGGGTTTGGCAGATGCGGGAGATCAGTGTTTTCCATATAATGGAGCCTTCATATCTGGTCGTTCCCGAAAGAAACAGCACTTCCCAGGGTCTGCCGGCAGGTTGGCCTCAGGCAGCTGTTGGCAATGCCAGGCGTGGATGTGGGGATTTCCATGGTCCGGGGGCTGCGGCCATTGGAGTCAGAGGGACGGAGGCAGCTCCTGGGGCAGGAAGCACAAAGCCTACAGCATCCCTGTCTGCTCTCCCATCCCCCCTGGGAGGGCTGCTCCTCTCACCGATGTTTCGGCAGGGTCAGCATCCCCACGTTGCCCTGGCTGAATGGTCTCGGACGGCTGTCCTTCCCACCTGCTGCTGCTGGAGATGTCGCAGGGAGCACACCAGCTTCCATGCTCGCTCCTTCCGGCCACCTGCATTGGGTCTCCAACCTGGCATGTGGCAGCCCATTGCCTGTTGGACTGATATTACCTGAGTGGTAGCATCACCAGCGGTATAATTTCTTAAAGAAGCACATGTAAATAAACTGCACTGCACCCAAAATATATGTTTCATATGAAATGAGCAAATATTGAGCCTGACTTACCAGGTTTTTTGCTCTATCTCTTCCATTCTTTATTCTGGATGTAGTGGGTCTCCTTGCAGAGGTGTCAGCCAACTTCTCAAAGAGCAGCACTGACCATTTGCTACCTAGGCACCTCCAAAACACCTGCTGAAGATTGCTGGGACCAGATGGAAGGTACTCAGCCCCCACGTTCCACTAAGGCAAAGCCCTTGCTGGAGTGCGGCAGTGTTTGAGGTTCCATGGAAGTCTGGTTGAAGCTCCCTGCTTGGTGTGTGGGGACAGCTCCTTCTCTCATCTTGTTTTACAGGTATGGGAGATCATTCCCACTAATTAAATTTCAGCCCGGCTATAGCAGATCAGTGAACATATAGAGGGTGCCAGTTTTTACGCTTGCCACACAGACTACAGCTCTTTGAAAAGCCATCGTGTCTCGAGCTGGTCTTGTGGGGACTCTGCCTAGGGAAGGTCCCAGGGTTCAGCTCATTGTCCGTAAGGCAGGTTTTACTTCTGGAGCTGCATCGTGCACTTTGCAAACCCATCACCAGAAATGCTCGTTATCAGATTTATCTTCTTCATTTGATAGAAATCATTTGGAAAGAGGACAAGGCAAAGCCACTGTCACGAAACAGTGTGGCATTTATATGCAGTGGACAATACTAGAATTATTGGTCAATGATAAAAATAAATGGTTGTCTGTTGGTGAGTCACTGCTTTTAAGCCCCTAAACTGATTGAGAGCTCTTGCCTTGTCTTACTGTCCACCACGGTGACAGTTGAGTTGCCGACTGGGTCCGCGAGCCCTGGAAACATCTGACAACTCTTCATTAATTGGCAGTTTTGTTGCCCTTGCACGAGTTGCCTGTGCGGCAAGGAGCGACTGTGGGAGCATTGTCTGAGGCCGGCAGTGCGACTGGGCAGATGTGAGGCAGTCCATGCTTGCAGACACAGGGGACTTCTTCTGTGGGGCTGGATGTGGTGATGAGGACCAGCAAAAACATGTCCTACCTCAGTGCTGCTGGAGATGATCAGAACTGGCACTGGTGAGCATCCTGGGCGCATCAGAGGAAGGATAGCCTTTGTCTGTAGCCTGGTCATGGAAAACTCCTGGGAGCTGCTCTTGAAGAACGTTTTGAGGAATGAAAC
The DNA here is from genome assembly GCA_008921705.1 of Burhinus oedicnemus. Classification (NCBI taxonomy): domain Eukaryota; kingdom Metazoa; phylum Chordata; class Aves; order Charadriiformes; family Burhinidae; genus Burhinus; species Burhinus oedicnemus. Next base: position 1,038,257 of record VFFE01008255.1, on the reverse strand, counting down.
ACTGGGCTGGCCCACGCGCATCTCCCTGCAACAATCCAAAAAAACCTTCTTATGTGACCAAGTAGGAAGCTGAAGCACACGGGCCCCCACAAAGGGAAAGGGTCTCATTGTGGGACCATGGGGACTAGAGACCCCTCCGGTGCCACGTGCCATTGCTCACGTACCCAGCCCGTGTGATGGGGCTGGCAGGGTGCAGACCCCACGCCGGTATTGCTGTGTCTACCCCAGGGCTGGTGTCTCCACAGCCTTCACTTCCAACTGACCTCAATGACTAGTGAGAGAGAGCAGGGGAAATCTATGCTCCCCCTCCAGGGACCCAAACAGAAAAAGCAAACAGCCTGGTTATGGCCACGTCTGGCTGGCCAAGGAGCTGCATTCCTCCCCGTTAGATATCTCCAGGCATAAGCACTGTCGTGTGCCCCACCGGAGGGGGGAAAGCAAGTCTCGTCAAGCCGCAGGGGGTACAAACCAGGACAGCTTGACATTTGTGTAAGACAGGGTCAGGACATTGTGTCATCCCGGTGCGCCGTGTGCTGCTTGGCTTCCCTGCCAAACACCGGATGCAAATGAGATGGTGATGGAGGGCCCTCGGGAGAGCCCACCTGGCTCGGCGTCTGCGCTCTCCGGAGGGAGCCAGAGCTGCAGTGGCAGAGGGAGAGCCCCTGCCGCGCTTGGCCGGGCTGTCCCTGCTCTTCCACCAGAGGCATAGGACTCAGCTCCCCAAGACAGGGACTGAGGCAATGTCTGGGAGAAGATATGAGACCTGTCACGTCGTGATAGCTTCCTCTCACTGACAAGCCAGAAGAGCTCGGTCTTCTTATCCGTCTTCTCCCGGGGTGTGAGGGTACACGCCGGGAGAGGGCAGGCAGAGTCACCTCCCCGGCCGAGCTGTGTCAGCAGCCACCTACCATGGGGATGTGATCGAGATCTCCCCAGCTGGCTGGTTTGCATAGTGTTGGGTTAGTTGTGAATAGGAATGGCTTTATGACACCGTCTTAGAAATGTGAGTTTTTCATTCCCCTAGTTCAGCTCTTAAAGACCTCTCATCACAAAACAATGTGCAATTCCTGCTTTTGGCTGGTGTCACCTTCTGACAGGTGCCTTCTTGCAGGTTTGGCTTTATTCATCCCCTTTAAGAACTGGACGTATGTTTGTCCGTGTCTTCCAGACATAATGTTTGAGTTTCCTTTGCTCTCTTTTCTCACAAAATCCCTCTGCTTTGTTGCAGGCTGTTCTTTGCTCATCATTGTTTCACTATTTGTGATGGCACCTTGATGTGCTGAGTGGTTTCCATGCAGAGAAGAAGCCTTTCTGGAGTCCCCAAAGAGCTGCAGAATGAAGGGGTGTAGCAGAGCTATGTAAGCCTGATCCATGGCTAAGCCTAGTAATGGAGTGAAATACAGGGAAAATATCAAGCGTCTGGAAAGACCACTGCTTTTATCTTGCTGAACTTTCCCTTCCTCAGTTGCTCTCCTCACTGATATAAGCTGTGCAACCAGCTTCTAAAAATGCTTCTAATTACATCCTATCACCTCCTCCTTTCTGAAGTAATTTGTGGTGTTTTCTCCCCCATATGGTTTGCCTGTTTTATCTTTTAAATGCTCCTCTCCATAGGATGGAGATAGGATATGACATCAAGTAAGGTGGAAGTGTCGACCTGCTTCAGGGTAGGATGGCCCTACAGAGGGATGTGGACAAGCTGAATCAATGGGCCAAGACCAATGGTATGAAGTTCAACAAGGCCAAGTGCCAGGTTCTGCACTTGGGTCACAACAACCCCATGGGGCACTACAGGTTTGGGGAAGAGTGGCTGGAAAGCTGCCCGGCAGAAAAGGATCTGGGGGTGTTGGTTGACAGTCGGCTGAATATGAGCTGGCAGTATGCCCAGGTGGCCAAGAAGGCCAACAACATCCTGGCTTGTATCAGGAATAGTGTGGCCAGCAGGACTAGGGAAGTGATCGTCTGTCACCTCAAATACCGTGTTCAGTTTTGGGCCCCTCACTACAAGAAAGACGTTGAGATACTGGAGAGTGTCCAGAGAAGGGCAATGAAGCTGGTGAGCGGTCTAGAGAACAAGTCTAGAGAACAAGTCTTATGAGTGGTGGCTGAGGGAACTGGGGTTGTTTAGCCTGGAAAAAAGGAGGCTCAGGGGAGACCTTATCGCTCTCTATAACTACCTGAAAGGAGGCTGTAGAGAGGTGGGGGTTGGTCTCTTCTCCCAAGTAACAAGCAATAGGACAAGAGGAAATGGCCTCAAGTTGTGCCAGGGGAGGTTTAGATTGGATATTAGGAAAAATTTCTTCACCAAAAGGGTTATCAAGCATTGGAACAGGCTGCCCAGGGAAGTGGTGGAATTGCCATCCCTGGCGATATTTAAAAGATGGGTAGATGTGGTGCTGAGGGACATGGTTTAGTGGTGGTTTTGGCAGTGTTAGGTTGATGGTTGGACTCAATGATCTTAAAGGTCTCTTCCAACCCTGGTGATTCTATGATTCTATGATATAGGATATCTCCCCCTTCTCTAGTTTCCTTTCTAAACAGTATGCAAAAGGACAAGGTACTTTTATGGACACATGACGATGCGGCATGCCCTGCCTCTCCACCAATATTGCTGTTGGTCACTAAGGAGAGGCATAACCTGCCTGTCCTCACACCAGGTCCTCCGCCTTCCCCTTCTTCCACAAGCATTCTTAAGACCAGTCCTTTTATGTGCTGCTCACCTATTGGCCCTGGTCCCCAAGGCCCCGGTCCCGTACTTGGTAGCAGATGCCCACACTCCCCCTCTACCCCACAGCTCAGCAGGGAGTGGGGTGCTTTGCTGCAGGGACCCTTTCTTTGGGGTGGTAGCACATGGGCTTGGTCCTTAATGCCAAAATCAGCACAGGCTGTTGGGATCGCTGGAGCTGCAGCTATTTACCTCGGCAGCAGATGTGGTAAACTAGCTATGAGGAGCTTTCACATCCCTGCCCAGCTAACAGGTATCCTTTGGGATTATTTTGATAGTGCACATAGCTGTGCCCTCCCTGCATGCTCTGTTTCTTTCAGTGGGCAGGAGAGAACATTTGACCAAGAGAGAGAACATTTGACAGAGAACATTTGACCAAACCTTGACTTTGTATTTCTCTTTGCCAAGTCCATATATTTCTTTACTCCTGTTTCTTAAGAAACATTTGCATTCTTCCCCTTTAGAGAGAAAAGTGATTGGTGTCAAAAGGAAAAAACTGTAAGCTCAGAAACAAACAAAAAAATCCTCTCGTATTATCTTCAGATTTTTTCTGTATTTTTTTTTCTTGCATTATCTCTTGAATCATCTGTAGTCTCTTTCTGCAAGACACCTCCTAGTATCTCAAATGCTCTCTGCATGGGCAAGTGCCCATTCCCAATCCCAGCAACTGCTGGTTGCACATCATACATCCATCATTTTGATTTCCAGGTAGGCAAGCCAATGGGCCTGCACACAGGACTCTCAGGGTGGGAGCACACGACTGTGTCTTTGCAAAACTGAGGCTTAAATTTGATAAGGCAGGAATTTTTTTTTAAAAGAAAGAGGATATAGTCTTTCCCAAAAGTCCAAAATCAGTGCAACAAACTGACATGGAAGAGTGCAGAGGAGAAAGCAAGGATAGTTAATATTAAAAGCTTATATAAAGCTATATGCATCACATAAGCTGAAATCTTTGTACATACACACATGTGGATGATAAAAAGGAGAGAGGGAGTGTGTACTATACCGATTTTTACCAGAAACTTATCAATACCTCTCTGCCAGAATAAGCAGTCCTACAGTCCTGAAATGCAAAGGAGAAACATTTCCTAAGAGATCAGAAGGAGAAACATTATTTTCACAAATTTATTTTGGAATTGTACAAGTCATTTCCTTCTTTTTCTTTCTTTCTTTCTTTCTTTCTTTCTTTCTTTCTTTCTTTCTTTCTTTCTTTCTTTCTTTCTTTCTTTCTTTCTTTCTTTCTTTCTTTCTTTCTTTCTTTCTTCCTTCCTTCCTTCCTTCCTTCCTTCCTTCCTTCCTTCCTTCCTTCTTTCTTTCCTTCTTTCTTTCCTTCTTTCCTTCTTTCCTTCTCTCCTTCTCTCCTTCTTTCTCTTCTTCTTTCTTCTTTTCTTTCTCTCATTTTCTCACTTTCTTTGTTCTTTCTTCCTTGCTCTCTTTCTTTCCTTTTTCTCTCTGTTTTTCTCTTTTTCTTTTTCCTTTTTTCCTTTGCTCTTTCTCTCTTTCTTTCTGTCTTTCTGTCTGTCTCTCTTTTTTCTCTTTCCTTCTCTCTTTATCTTTCTGTTTCTCCTTCTCTTGTTGTGTCTTTCTTTCTTCATCTCTTTCGTTCTTTCTCTCTTAAACATATCCAAGTAATCAATTTAATTGTACGTCAGTAGTTTGGAAAGTTACTTCTCTTTATGTCATTCAAGCCTGTATTATTTGCTTGACATTTTCTAGATGGTTTGGGAAACTTGCTAGGTTTCTCCTTCCTGTTGACACACAGGAAGTTCTGATATCAATGTGAAGGGTAAAGACATTCCAATCCAAGTGTCATGAATTTGCTTCTTTTAACGTTTTTATCACTTCATTATGCATGTTTTAAACTAGAGAGAGATCTGAGTGGCGGCTAGCACAACCTGAATATAACCTTGAGCACTTGTTTTAAACCGAGGAAGTGCTGTGCAAATACTTCACCAGAATTTCCATTCTCCTTCTAAATGCTCCTCTGTGGAAGAGATTCAGCATATTTGCCTAGGTACTTAAATTAGTTTAATATAGCTCTGAGGCTTGAGAAGGAAGTTTGCAGCTGCACTAGCTTCTACATCTTTAGTACACTCAAAAAGCCCCGCAGCAGATAGCATTTATCTGGGGTTAAACCATGGCTTTTGTGCGCAAAAAGTACAGCAGTGAATAAAAATGACTAAGTGCAGCTGTAAATCTCTAACCGAATTATTCAGAGAGAGTGAACAAATCTACACCCCATCATAAAAAGGAAAATCACCTTCCTTTAAGAACAGGGAGATACTGAGAAGTCTTAAAGTATATTAGAACAGCTTAGAGCTCTCAATGTGGGGGAGAAACCTTGTATATTATCCACAGTGCTAAGGAGATTATCAATGGATTTCACTCCCCAATCCTTTTTACAACACCCATCTCATTAGAATAAGTAATAAAGATGACATCACAGAAAGGTCTAATTGATCAAAAAGAGCTCGCCTAAACTGTGTCCAGATTCGCTTCTGCATTCAATACCATTTTTTTCCCCAGAAATTCAGCTTTGGTTTTGATTGAACAGTTGAAAAGTTTTAGTATCAAATCAAACTAACGTTCTTATTATGCAAAGCTTTCCCCAGTATTCTGCTTTGGTAAATGACCTCTATTAGCATGCAGATTGACTGGGGATTACCAGAAGGTTTCCCAAAATAATCATTAGAAAATGTCTTTATAAGGGCTACTTTCCGCCTCTGCATGCACAGTCCCAGCCACCATGCCGGCCGCCGTCCCCTCTCTCCTTCTGCTTCTGCGAGACACTCAGGAGAGCCACCCAGCTAGGTAGCAGGCCCGATTTACTGTCCCCAGATGGTCTAAATGCTGTTGTTTTCTCCAGCTACGCTTTGAATAGGCAGTGTGATTCCCAGTGGAAACAGTGGGTGAAATGGTCTTATGCAAGTCAGCGGGAATTTTGCCACAGATGCCCGTACAGCCAGGATTTCACTGTGGTACTTTGAGACCGTATGAAAAACCGTGGTGGAGTAGACACAATAAATAGATGGTATTTTATGTACATGTGTATTTAATTGCTCTATTACTGTTGTAATAATTCCCTCTTAAATAAGGAAGGGAAAAAAATTGCTAATACCCCTGCTTTTACTCTCTTGTCTCACCTGAGTAACTTCATCCCATCAGCATCTCCACCGGGTGTACCTAGGACTTCCCACAGCCTGGCACACACAGCTCCATGGGGTGGCTGCAGAAGGCAGAGGGGGTGGAAGTGCACAGCTTGGAAGGTGGACCAAGTGGAAATCTTGGTGATTAGAAAGAAGACTGTAACTGATAATGAATGCCACTAGAAGAACGGCCAGCTGCAGTTAGCAATGCAGAAAAGTATTAAACATTGGGCCTGGGAGGAAACTTTGACCTGTTGTTTCAGAGCGAACGGCACAGCCTAAAACCTGTACGTCACAAGCTGAAGCCTGACCTGGCACCACAGCGTTTTGCGTGCCGCTGTTTCTGCTGCCATCTCAGGGCTGGTTTTCCAAAATTGGCCCCAAGTGCTTAAAACTGCTGCTCTCCTGGTGCCAGCAGCATATAGAGCCACCAGACCTCCTTGTCCCTGGTTGATGCCATGTCCTCAGGGGCTGGCCAGGGGTATTTGGGAGGATAGAATTCCAGCCACCCTCTCAGGGAGCCAGTGACGCCTGCAGCAGAGGGCCCAGGCATCTGCTTTGGAGGAATGTTGTGGCCAGTCCCTGATCTGAGGAACAACACTGGTTCCTGTCTTTTCCTTGCTCTCTGCCCTGTGGTAATACACAGCTTCAATGCTGTGTGTCACAGGATGAATAGTAAAATATCTTGCAAACCAAGGTGTGGGGTTTCTTTTTCATTTTGCTTTTCACCTGTTTCCCTCCTCGGAGGAGTTGGCGCGAGCACAGCTCACCCCGTTCCTGCAGCAGTGCCCATGTTCCTGCATCAGGAGCAGGAGGAAACAGGCAGGGCTAGCTTTGATCTTGCCAGTCCCAAAGGTGATAGGAGGTAGCAAAGACAGGTCATGGCCTGTGGTTCTGAGAACTGGGAGAGCTTTGCTGAGTTGCATCAAGCTCCGTGGCTTTACCCAGATGAAGAAGTAAAGCAGACTACTGATGGCAGGATTGCAAATCTCTTTCTACCCAACCCGGAGAAACCAGCTAGTATGATTTGTGTCCCCAGCAGCTGAACACTCCAAGCCCAGCCTCACACCTTGCAAACCAGCAGTGGTCAAGTCCCAAATACTAATGCATTTAATGCCACAGGGGATTTCTATGTAAACCCTGGTGGTGGTGGTGATGTTGCTAATTATGTTTCCACCAGCAGTCATGTTATTTTATTATTTAAAATTTTCACATATGCAGGAAGGCACTACAAGGGTGCCCTCACCTGTTACAATTAGCTGAAGAATAAACAAACAAATAAACAAACTACACAGGAGAAACAGCAAACTTGGGGGGTTTTATGCCCAGAAATCTTAGCATTGAACCTTTGCCAACATAATGAAATCCCTGCAGGTAGAGTGTAAAATTGGGTGTAGTTGGCTGTACACTGTACTACAGAATGACAGAATAAACAAACAAATCCTGCTGATTTTTTTGTCTGTTCCTAAAATACTGGTAGCGCCAAATCCTGTCACAGGATGAACAGGCAAAACTATTGCCTCTCTTTGTCCTCATTTTAAAAAGTCAGGTTCTGTCTCAGTGTGTCTGTCTTTAGAGAACAGCTCCCAGATTTGCTGCGTTTCCCCCTCAGAAGAAGAGGTGGTGCAGCGGGTCAGTTTGGCTTCGGACTTTGTCTCTCTGCTTCCCAGCTTCTGTGGCTTATAAATAACAGGATGCTAGGCAAGGGATGAACACCAAGCCCAAAGCTGGTTCAGCGGCTGGTGTCTCCTGGCATGGCAAGGCAGGCAGCCCTGGGGGTTGGCCCCCGCTGCAGGACAACGTGAGCGAGAGGGAGCTTGCATGCCAAAGGTTTCCTCGTCAGACTACCCTAGTAAATAATTCATGTGGCAGAAAAACATTCCCTGTGCAAAAACTCCGCTTGGGGGATTTTGTCTCTGAACATTGATTATTTAACGATATATTCTGTAATAGAGTTGTTTTTATAATTATAATAATAATTATTACTATTATTATAATTCTATAATAATTCTGTATAATTTTTCTCCTGTAGAGGTCTTTTAAACAGGACAGTTTTCTCCTCTTTGGGCATTTAACTCTCCTGGGACCTTGGTGTCTTCCTTTTTTTTCCCTCTTGATCTTAATTTTGGGTCAGTTTTCACGGCAGACATTGAGCAAGCCCGGTTCATTTTACAGTGTGTCAGTAAAATGATCCCCGATTGCATGAACCCAAAATCTCCACAGCAGAAGCATTTCTGATTGCAAGGAGGAGTGTGCAGATACTGAGCTACTCGGGGGCTTTCAAAGACAAATGAAGTTCCCCACTTTCACAGATCACTGTTTTTAGC
>VFFE01008255.1:1015059-1025059 GCA_008921705.1 Burhinus oedicnemus | reverse complement strand
TGCAGTACTTGGGCAAAAGTTATTACATTTTATGTTTACATCTAAATTTCACCATTATCTTAAAATTTCCCGCCTTGATGTAGAGAAAGTTTCATGGCATGACCTAAATCAGACTAACCAGCTAATTTTACAGCCCTTTGCTCATCCTGGTAGGAAGAGCCGCATAGCATTCTGCAGCTGTTTTAAACCTCATTTAAATCAGGCTCACTTTTTTTTTTTTTTTTTTCCTGGGGATCGGCTTTAATGGCATGTTAGAACCTAAGAAGAAATTACAGCTTTGCTGCAAACCAAACAAAATCCCGGTGCGCGCACAATGCGTCGGTGATAATTTGTCTGCAGGGACAAACCAGCCATGCCCTGGGCTTTGTGCACGTGGGCATTGAGGGTTATTATCGGTGTCAGAGCTTCAGCAGCGTCTTTCTGTGCTAAATACAGGGCCGGACCGTGGAAAATCAAAAAACAAACTCACATGCGGAGGCGCAATAACTTCTCCCTAAGAGGGGAGGGCTGCGTGCCTGTGGCCTATTATCCCACACTTACTTCTGCTCCTCTTCCTCTTCCAAGGGAACGGGGGAAGCAGCAGTGCCCGCAGGGCGGGCGCCTTCCGGACGGCAGCACCCGGCAGCCCCGAGGGGACGCCCTGAGGGGTAAAAAGGGCAGCCGGGTTGCTTCTGCAGCTCCCTGTTCTTCCAGCTGATTTCCAGGCTATCCAATCCAGGCTGCTTCTAATACTTCATTTATGTTGTTTTGATTCTGGAATTAATTTTCAAAGTTCCACATGTTTATTTGGGTTCCTTCTACTTCTGCATCTCGAATTATTTATGGGATTTTGTCACTGTTGCAGTTGTTACCACGGTTTGAGTGACCACTCATTACATGATTCTTCATTAAAAGCAAGGTACAACTTCCACACTACCTGTGCCACCCCCAAAGCCATGGGCCTGCCCTCAGCTTGCTCCTCCTGGGCTTGATCCTGAGTCCACTGAACCTATTGAGAAGACCCCACAGGATGATTTTAACCAGGTCCCAAGTCAAAACTGCAAATTTGTGCAACAAAAATGAGGGCAGTAGCAGTGGCAGGAATGAGCCTATCATATCCATCTACCACACATGTGATGGGTCCTGATATCACAAAATGTTTATTGGCTTCAGACCTGTATTCCGACAGAAGAGACTGGAGTTACCTGAGCATCTTCCCAGTCACCAGCTTTCAGTCTTCATTTACTCACGGCTTCCTCAGTTCCAGCAGGGGGAAAGCCAGGGAGGGATTATCTCACTGCGGCAGACAGTGGTCCCCCGACGGCTGGCCCCGGTGTAGCAGGCTCAGAAAACTGAACAAAGTGTGGTCTGACACCCGTGCTGCTGGACCATGCTATTTTCCTTGTTATATTACGATACATTTTCAAGCACAGGGAGATGTGTTCTGTGCTCATATTCACATACAGACCTCCCACCTCCTGAGAAGAGTTTGCGGATCAGTGTAAGGCTAAAATGCTGCCTGTGAGAAGTGCTCAACATGGGCTCTTAAATCTTGTATATAGGCATTCCAAGGGAGTTTGACTTGCAGCTGACTTTTTCAGAAATGGGGCCCATTCACAAATACTTATGAAGTCCAGGGGTTCTGGAAGTTTGTGTCCCTCCAAAAACCTGTGCGTTTTATTTAGGGCAGTGACATCAATATCGAAGACCTGCTTCAAGTGCAGTGTGTATTTCACTTCTATCGGAGCATTCTCAACCCTCCGAAGCCCCCAAACTTACTGTTATTCTTGGTGAGGTGAGACCTTTAAGTTGTATCTGACCGGACCATAGCTGTGCAGATATCTTTAAAAAAGAGGAAAACCATCACTTCAAGTAAAAGAGAGATATCCTAGAGTGAGAGCTGGGGACCTGGTTCAACAGTTGTCATCAGATAAAAAGCCATCATATGTTGTCCTCTGTCTCACCAAAGACCCTTTCAATGACTCTGGTTCTTCATCAGCCATTGCCATGGGGAATGAGAACATTTCCACTCTCTGCGCCGTTTCCTGCACCCCAAGCAGGTGCATCTGACAAGTCATGTCTGCCTGGTAGAAAGCAAGGAAGCCTGGCCCCAGGAATGCAGCATGTACTAGGAGAAATATTATGGTCACAAAGCCTGAATTGGAGATGCCTTATTTCCTCCAGAAAACATGTCCCTGGCATTAATCTTTTGGAAGTTTGCTCTGATCTTCCAGAGGTTGTTTCCTCCTCTACCTCAACGTGATGGACTCCAGCGTGACTGCCTTACCTCTTGATTCTAGAAGGCAGGAGGGGTGTCCATGTTCCTTGACATGGACAAGACAGATTTGCTAAGAGAATGATGAGGGAAAGGTGATGTTTTGGCACCTTGTGCTGACTACCCCAGGCCCGAGGCAGGAGAATCTGTGGAGACTCAGCCTCTCCCCTTGTGCTCCTGCTGGTACCCTGAAATCTCACCGGATTGCTGGATCCTTGAAGTTGCATAAGCCTCTGTTCACAGCCATACTGTAAATGTTGAATTGGTGTAAAAACCCCAAAACCTCAATTCCTGAACATTAGGAAGCAAATCCTGAATTCGGCATCTGGGTTAGACAGCTGATGGGCTTCCCATGTAGGAGGAAAACCTGGCAAAAACTCTAATCTGCCTTTTCCAGGAAACAAGCTTGTTCTACAAGTCAATGTATTGCTGATTCTCCTTTGTTTATAGAGACCGAGTTGTCAAGCAGGGAGATCTTCTGAAGGTTGTGAAGGGTTTTCAGAGCATTCCCTGCCAAAAGTATAAAGCATGTCCCAAAAGCTCAGGCCTTGGCTATCCTGAAGAGAGGTGTTCAGCACACAGCCAGCTTTCAGAGGACAAACCCACAGGTAGCTGAGAGAAAGCCTCGTTTGGCAGTGCAGGTGAAATATTTCAGAGATGTTGTTTGCATCTTGGTTTTGCCTGCAAACCCACTGCAGAAACTTCTTTTTCCCTGCTTATAGTGATAAACAACACATGGGTATGTTCACCAGTTTCATGCATGTAAGAAGTGGGTGAGCTGCCTTCTGCCTCAGTTAAGACTTTGATGGAGTAAGAAACAGAGGCTGGGTGCCCATTCACAGGTCCACATGCCCTGGGTCCCAGTTGTGATGGCTGCTGGTTTAACTAAACAGAAGGGAAACATCTGGAGCATTGTATCAGGGAAACCAGCCACTGTGTGACCAGCCAGGGTGGTTAGGTTGGGTCAAGCACCCAGCAATTGCCCTGGCTGCAGGACATGGGCAGCACTAGGAGAGTTGGCAGAGGAGTTGGAGATGAGAGGAGGTGAGGTCACCACTGGGCATAAGGAAGGGGGAAGTCTCCCCATGAGTTTGGAGACCACCCTGGGGGTACCCATGCTGCAGATGGAGAGCACCCTGGCAGTGGCGAGCTCGTGGACTGCTGGCAGGGCACCCCTCTGGGAGGCAGCAGGCATGTCCCAGGGCCACACGGGCTGCTCTTCCAGGGACTATCTCACATAGGAGAAATGACCCTGTGTCCTTGGTGTCCAGGAGCCCCACCTAGCACTGACTAGATGATCGCCTTTTAATAACGCTGTAAAGCTTATATTGATTTTCCAGGCTTTAATCACAAGGAATATTTTAGCCATTATGGAGCAGAGCCTTGGTTTGGTTATTTAATTTCAGCAGGCAGACAATTCCCAGCAGATCTGGAAAACTTGACATATGTCATTCTTTGAGCTGACACAGAATACCCCAAAACGGAGTTGTTTCACCTCTGCATTAATGCCCATGTCTCACAGATTAACACTCACTGGGACAAGCAAAGATCAGCTCACAGAATAAGTCTAGGCAGCCGAAAGTTCCAGTGCTATACTTTTTTATTGTGTACATGACCCAGTAGCACTTACCTAAAACACAAAACAAAGCCAGGGAAGACTGCTGAGAATAATGTTTCTAGCTGGCTGGGAGAAGATGGGCAGAGCGCACACTGGAGAAGGGTATGGGGGAGACTGCAGTATCTCTGAGCACCTCCAGCTGGGAGAGGGGGAACCCAGCGCTGGTGCTGGGATGCTCTGCGCCCAGAGACAGGGGCTGAGCCCTTGGGTATGGACCGAGCACCCACACATCTAAAAGGAAAGGTTTGGCAGAATTGATATACTCTTACTCCTGGTCTGTTTTGCAGTATTAAATCTCAGAAGGAGAGTGAGCATGATCTGTACAGACTGGGTTTACCTACCAGAGAAGCTGCTTTGGTGCGGGAGGTGTTAATGAAGCGCCATCAAACAGGGTGAAGCAGCAGGGGTGTGGCTGATGGCTGCCATATACCTTTCCTCCAAGTTACCTCCTATCCCTGTCCCAGTGCTGCGTTGGAGGAGCACTGATGCCATCATGATCAAACTAGCCTCACTTACCTTAAATACTCTCATGCCAAGAGCCAACCTCAACTGTGTATCCTAAAAGGAAGGAGCTGTGGACTTTCTGTCCCATTTCAGACCCCATGATGCACTCTTTCTTTTTAGAGCCTGCCTGTGTTTTGTCAAGCTGTTGTCTGTGAGAGAAGACAGCCTGTCTCCTCCACTCACAAAAGCCCTGGCTCTTCTCTCCTGGCCTTCATGAGCTGGAGGTATACGCACCAGGGGGTGTATGACAATGTGAGGGGTTCAGCATTTCTCCCAGCTTGGAGTCACCAGCAGGAGCAGCAGGAAAAGGCCACCCACCTCTTATGGTAGTAGTCCATAAATGGAGGGCAACGTCAATAGTAGGGCAAGGACTGCAGACAAACTGTGGCACAGGACACAAATTAGTTTGACCCCTAAAGCTGTGTGTTTTCCCACAGGAGGCATTTCAGACCAACCACTCATTTTTCCAGCACACGCCTGCAGCAGGAGCCATGCCAGAGCACCATGCCAGCTCTCCTTTCCTAGCAGCATAGGTACAGCGCATGGTTTGCAAACACCACCCCTATCTCAGCTGGCAGAATACATGGCGAGGCCTCTGCTACCTGGGCTCTGGCTGTCTTCTGCACTGCTGCTGGTACATCCTTTGGGAGCTAACGCAGAGGATGAGTCCGAGAAAGAGGTAAAGTCCACTGACAGTCATGACTGAAGTGTTACGACCAGGTCTCACCTTGCACCCTGAAGGGATGGTCCTCCACAGAAGCAAGTCCCCCGAGTCCTCCAGAAAGGTTTCAGTTCCAGCAGGTCAGGGCTAAAAAAACTGGACTCTTACACTGACACAACAAATACACCCTTACCCCAAAAGCAAGACTTGTGAAAAGATGTAGTATTTAGTTGTTTTGAATTCTGCCCCCACAGACAGACACTCACATTGATGCAAAAATTGTCCTTTCAGTAGAAATGGTGTCTTCGTGCCTTTGGAGCCTAACACAAATTAAACCTTCTAAAGTATCGTCTTGACCTCAAGAGATTTACTCTGTCTTTTCACCAGCATTCTCTATGCAACCTCCTCAACTTGCACCCATTTCACCAGCTGCCTTCTCCTTCTGACATTATAAAGCCTTATTTATTTTTGTTCCTACTTTTCACAAATGTTACTGTTTGAATAAGTACTTCTTGCATAGATGTCTGCTCAAGCTGAATGCTTGGAAAATACCAAACCAAGTGGTTAGGATATTTACAGAAATATAACTCATGGAGAAGCATAACAAAACAGAGTTTTTCTGTGCAAATATTATTTTTTGACATTTCCAAAACACAGAGGTGTAGGGCTTTTTACATGAAAATCTGAATGATCTGTATCTAGCAAAATGACTATTTGTTGGAGAATTGTATTTTACTGCCTTTTCAAAAATGCAGCCAAATCTGGAGAAATTAGAAAAAATTGTAATAATGAGAGTTTTGCACATGCTCAATTTTAGCAACTTCCTTCCATGAAAACTCTGTTGGTTTTAGCTATGCTCCAGGGGTAACTTTGACTTTTGATACATTTGCAGAGAAAAATCTCTGCAGTTACAATTTTGTTTTAGTGGATGGGGGAGTTTTTGAGTTGGATTCAACCTGCAGGAGAATGCTCTCTCCTCCACTACCAGTGACCCACAGGAGGGAGTCTGCCTGGCTTAATGTCAAGAGGATGAGAATTAGCCCACTTGGAGGCGAGGAAGGAGTGTGACCGGACATGAACACAGGGATGGAGACTTGGAAAGGGGCAAAGATGAGAGAAAAAATGGGTTTAGGAATCAAAGCTGAGAGAAATGGGGTCTGGGCCAGGGAACCCTGTGCGGCAAGACCAGAAATGATCAGGGCTGGGATGCAGAACATATATGGGTGTAGGAGAAAACAGTGGGGCCAAAACAGGGACATGAAGCCAGAGGTCTGGAAGAGACTGGGTTTGGGGAGAGGGTAGGTGGGAGGACAAGTCCTGCCTGAGGATGGACAGGGTGAAGAATTTGCCTCAACAAGAAATGTGATGGTGCTCAGAGATGTGGAGCATCTCAGCTGCACTTCACATTGGTAGGGGGGAATGCTTTGAACTAATGAAATACAGATAATGCCAGAATACTATAAAACAACAAAGCTCCCCAGTTATTTACTACTTCTAACTGTTGCCCTGTGCCTCATCTCACTCCAGCAATATCTTCTTTCTCCCTTCATCTGCTGCACTTTACACAGGAGTGGTGGAGATGAATACTTGTGGGGCACTCTAACACTGCTGTGCCCACAGAAAAGCCCAGGAGGACACAGATAATTCTCCGCAGAGTGGAGCTGGAATAATGTCTAGTAAATAAGATGTATGGCTACACACCAAACAGTGATGAGAAGCTAAATATGAAAGCTGCTCTCTAAATTAGTGTAATTGATGTTGAGGAAGGAGGAGGTCCCTGGGAACGTGTGAAACACACACCCCAAAAGAAACAGGGGTGCCTGAACACCTTCCCTTGTGTCATGCCACATCTGCTAGATGAGGAGGCTCCCTGATGGGCCATGGAGGGTTTCCTGGGGGCAGCTTCAAGGCATGGTCCTCCACCTCCACGGGCAGGAAAGTACCCGCCAGTGCTCACTTAGGTCAGGGCAGGGAAGCAATGACAGCCATCACCTTCAAACCCTGGGATAAGGGTTGTGAAAGGAAATTTCTGGAAGGAATTATGGTAGGGCAAACTTTGGTCCCAGCAGGCAGCTCTTGTGAGGTCTTGCCAGACACTGGGGAAATTGTCCTTCAATGAAGCTGAAGTCACAGTGGAGAGGACTTGCCTGCAACTTCAGTGAGTGGTTAGTATCATTTTCTTTCTGAAAGTGGCCTTCCTCACATTATCTTTTAGCTTTTCCCTTGTGAGCATTGATTTCTCAGCCTCAGCTTTATTTCCAGGTCATGTTGGCACTACTCTGCATCTCATGAACAGTTCGTAAAATCTGTGTGTGGCATTTTTTCATTTTTAGGTGAAATGGGGCTACAGAGCCATTTGACAAAGTGAGTCTGCCCATCCCCAGATATCTTTGCTCTTTTACACTTCTTGGCCCTTTGCACTACTGTTCTGGGGGGCTTTCCATTGTTCATCTCCCCCTTGGTGCATGGCCAGCTCTGGGAGCACCTTTCAGACCTCATTCTGCCTTTGGCTGTTACAGGCCCTGTTACAAATGTCTCTAAAAATAATGCTTTAACATATTGTCTACCCCACAGCATATGGTGAGATGAATGGTATAAATGCAGAGGGCATTTTCTTCCTTCAGTTGCCTTCCAGTTGTTCTCCGTCTTAAATGGGCTGTTGTAGGACCAGTACAGGGAGAGTATCCAAAATGACAGAGCCTGTGGAAAGCCAGGAGAAATGGACATAGGGCACAGAGCCCAGATTTTCCAAAATACATAAGTACGTCCTTACTAAACAGGGTGCATCCTGAAGTTTCTGCTGTTTTCCGCAAGGCAAACATGCAGAATCTCCATCAGATGTGGCGACATTTGGTGGTGTTTGTCCCCTGTCCAGGAAAGCCCCCGTCCCCCCTGATGCTGGGATGGCACTGGGAGGAAGAGGAGGGCTGACACTGGAGAGTTTGGTCGTGCATTCAGCTCAGTGCTGTTCCTCATAATTTTAAAGTGGTTTCTTGTTCAGGGTTGTATTTGCTTCTAAAGTGGCAGTTGTAATTCAGCTGCTGATATTGAACATCACTGCTGCAAATACAAATAGGTTTGGTTTTCATCCTGTCTCACAGTCTGTAGATACGGCGCTCCATCCCTTTTGATCAAGTTCATGTGGTTTAATACATCTCACTTTTCAAAACCTTATAGACACAAGAAATGCTCGTGCTTTGACCGTCATTCAATACACATTTTTTTGCCGTGTTTATTTTGCACTCCCAGATTGCAAAGTGTTACTCCTCACTGTTACACCAGGAAGACATTTGAGGCTGAAGTGGCCGCATAAACTTCAGTTGCCTTCTCCAGGGCAAAACCGCTTTTTGTCCCATCCTGAGCCTAGACATAGCTGCAGAAAAGAGGTAGGGGACCCGAACCAGCACAAGAGTCAGTGACAGGAGTGGATGACAGACAAAACGTACCTCTGCACTTTAGTGGCAAAGTAAGATAACGTGCACTGATTTAGCCAATGCTTTGTGTATGCGAAATAAGTGTGAAAGACACTGGGAGGTGGATGAATTTTTCCTGGAAGAAGGTAACAAGTGCTGAAGTGCTATGTTCTCCACTAATGTGGCTCCCTTGACTTTGTTGAATCTTTACGTTTTGTTAAGTGTAGAAGAGGGCTATTCATCTTGCATTTCCCATTACCTACTTCTTTGACTGAACTCCGCTGTGGAGCTGGAGCTGTGCGCATTCAATCCAGCCGCTGGCCTGTGAGAATTGATCTGTACTCAAGTTTTCATACTAATTTAACACTGTCAGGTTAGAATTAGAGTAGTTAAAGTGATCCAACCTCAGAAGCCAGACTGATAGGAAGAGATGTGTAAATCTTGCACAAGCAGTGCCAATGCGGCGTTTGAGCTAGCCCTCAGCTGTGTTCATTTTTTGTAACCATATTGGGGCAAGCCGTGCTGTTTTGTTACTCAGCGCTAATCTGACATCTGATGTCTGCCTCGCATCATTGTCTCTGGCACAGCTGGATTCAGCCCAGAAAACACCCACCGGACTCAGTACTCCTTTTCCAGCGCTCGGTACCTTATTTGTGGGAGGCCAAAAGGGCTGTAAAGAATCAATCATTTGATACGACAGCCCTCCGCACCCATTACGCACGGGCAGGTACAAGATGCTGTATGAGGGGGTGAGTGGTAGGAAATCCCACTGCTGCCCGTGGGCTTGCGTGCAGCTGAATTTGCCCTACTCCTGCGGTTAAACTGTAGTAGTCGGTTAGCGGGCTTCCTAAATATTATGGCAGACTTGCATCTGCAAGCCTGCTCGCTGCTGCAGCTGCTTCCACACCTGTCTATTAATAGCCTCCAAATGATTTTTTTTTTTTTTTTTTTTTTTCCCCCTGAAAGTTGCTGCTGCAAATTCACTTCGCAGCGCGACTTGATTATCCTAGTTATTAGCGTGAATCTTGAGTTAGACCTTTAAGGAAACACAGCGAGGTATCAGTTGTTAACTTAACACAGCTCTGCAGCTAGGATGAGAGCTAAGGTCGTGACCTTATAATGGTCAACCAGCCTATTAGTTTAGCAATGCGGGACTCAAATGTCATTTCAGCACCGGTCGGATGCTTGAATTTATTACCCAGAAAGCTCCTTACTTGAAAATGATAGGATTTTTTTTACCAGCTGCTAGAAGTCCCCTTTTTAAAAATAATAGCTACAAATCTGCACTTTAAAAGTTCTCTCCGCGCTCCTTAAATGGTAGGGTGACCTATGGCGAATGAGTAGGCAGAGCAGGTACAGCAAATCATTCGAACCTGTGGGCTTCAGAAAAAGGGGAGAAAAGGCAAGATAAAGGAAAAAATGCCAATCAAATTTAAATGATGATCCCATTAAATAATGATTTTCATTCAGACTTTACCTTTCACAGTTTTCACATTTTGTGGTTCTGTCTTACAGGAAACGAATTCTGCCCCTTTATTCCCCCCCTCCCC